>JALJCO010002103.1:0-60274 GCA_023101725.1 Atherinomorus stipes | reverse complement strand
AGAGGCCAGTGCCATATACTTTTGGTCAGTGGGGGGCTGGTGCTGTGCTGTTCTTTTCAGAGCCATGCAACTGACAGCCATGCATACACACATTCAATGTAGAATTCAGTTAGTTCATAATTGCATTCAGAGAACCTTTTCTTCTTGCAGTGGAAATAGGTATTGCTAAACTGGCTCAACACACAGACATAACAGTACATTTTCTGATGTTAAAGCTGCATCACAATGGGCACATCATGTCCACTGGAAACGCTGAAGTCTGCACAATCAGATAAGGAAAGAAAATTGTGGAGGTGAGGGTGTAGATAGATGTAAGAAGCAATATTTGAATGATATTTTGTTTGTGATAGCTGGCTGAGTTTATGTTGTAAAGAGTGCACTTGTGCTGTTCAAGTGTGTAGGGTTGTGTTTTAAGGTGTGAGTGTGCAGATCATGGCTTGACCTAAAGACGATGGCCACATCCTATGGCTATGAGGGGCTCCTCATGCCTGATTGCTGACAGGTACTGCTGGGATTTGAAGCCAGGATCTCCTGTTTACTAGACAGGCGCTTTCACTAACTAAGCCACAGCACCTCAGCTGTGAGGTCACATTGTCTTTTTTTCAACATTTGATTATAGAGAAATTCATAATCTTTGTTGAAAGCTCAGTGTAGAGAAATTTGACGTAATCACTTAGCGAAATTTGTTCTTTGTCCTTTTCAATTAGAGCTTTTTAAGAATGAAGATGCACATAGGAGATTCATCATAGCAGAAGTGTGGAAAACACCATAAACATTGTTCTGAAAAATTTTCAACCCAGCGTATTTCATGAAAAAAACAAGTAGCTGCGTGTCCTGACTTTGAGTCCTGATGGAACGATGTGGTGAAAAATCCAACAAAATTCAGCTCAGAGTCAAAAGAACACCCAGGTTTCTCACAGCGAGAAGCAATAAATAGCAGCATACCGAAAAATGCAGTTGGTGAACTTTCCCATCTTTCACTACAAGACCGAGGCAGCAGCCCTGCCACTTGGCACAAGCCCAATGCGGAATCAAGCTTAACGGAAGTAAAACGAGACATTTCGTCCTATTGTTCATGGGTCAGCGTTCTGGTAATACCCGAATTAGACCATCCTGGTAGCAAGCTGCAATGGCTGAGTTGTTAAGGCGTTGGACTTGAAATCCAATGGGGTTTCCCCACATAGGTTTAAACCCTTTTTGCAACAAGGAAGGTGGCACCTTTACAGTACACATTTCACTTCTGTCTCAGGAGGAATGAAATAAAGTGCTGGAAGCATGAGCCACTCATCCAATTACTTGCAAAAGTTAACTGCAATAAGACCTCCAAGGTATTCCTTCTCTCAATCCAACTTGAATTGCTACAAACTATCAATTTCTTTCACAAATGTGAAAACGACACAAGTATCACGATACAACAGAAAACCTGTCTCCAAATCTTTTCGTTCCAGACAGCTAAGGCTGTTGTATTTAAAGCAGAAATCCCCCACTGAGCAGTTCATTTGGAGATGAAGCCACTTTAATATCTCAACCCCATTGCCCATTTGATATAGCTGTGGCTGTTTTCAAGGGAGGTTTGGCTTGAAGAGAGATTGCTCTCATCATCCATAAAACTTTTCATCCAATGTGCTAAGTTGGTTGTGAAAAAAAACAAAACACAGCTAGCAGAGGATGGTTTCGGTCCATCGACCTCTGGGTTATGGGCCCAGCACGCTTCCGCTGCGCCACTCTGCTGCGCAATCTCCAGGTGGGACTTGAACCTGCAACCCCTTGGTTGAGAGGCCAGTGCCATATACTTTTGGTCAGTGGGGGGCTGGTGCTGTGCTGTTCTTTTCAGGGCCATACAATGACAGCCATGCATACACACATTCAATGTAGAATTCAGTTTGTTCATCAGTTGCATTCAGAGAACCTTTTCTTGCAGTGGAAATAGGTAGCTGAACTGGCTCAACACACAGACATAACAGTACATTTTCTGATGTTAAAGCTGCATCACAATGGGCACATCATGTCCACTGGAAACGCTGAAGTCTGCACAATCAGATAAGGAAAGAAAATTGTGGAGGTGAGGGTGTAGATAGATGTAAGAGGCAACATTTGAATGATATTTTGTTTGTGATAGCTGGCTGAGTTTATGTTGTAAAGAGTGCACTTGTGCTGTTCAAGTGTGTAGGGTTGTGTTTTTAAGGTGTGAGTGTGCAGATCATGGCTTGACCTAAAGACGATGGCCACATCCTATGGCTATGAGGGGCTCCTCATGCCTGATTGCTGACAGGTACTGCTGGGATTTGAACCCAGGATCTCCTGTTTACAAGACAGGCGCTTTCACCAACTAAGCCACAGCACCTCAGCTGTGAGGTCACATTGTCTTTTCAACATTTGATTATAGAGAAATTCATAATCTTTGTTGAAAGCTCAGTGTAGAGAAATTTGACGTAATCACTTAGCGAGATTTGTTCTTTGTCCTTTTCAATTAGAGCTTTAAAGAATGAAGATACACATAGGAGATTCATCATAGCAGAAGTGTGGATAACACCAAAAACATTGTTCTGAAAAATTTTCAACCCAGCGTATTTCATGAAAAAAACATATAGCTGCAAGTCCTGACTTTGAGTCCTGATGGAACGATGTGGTGAAAAATCCAACAAAATTCAGCTCAGAGTCAAAAGAACACCCAGGTTTCTCACAGCGAGAAGCAATAAATAGCAGCATACCGAAAAATGCAGTTGGTGAACTTTCCCATCTTTCACTACAAGACCGAGGCAGCAGCCCTGCCACTTGGCACAAGCCCAATGCGGAATCAAGCTTAACGGAAGTAAAACGAGACATTTTGTCGTATTGTTCATGGGTCAGCGTTCTGGTAATACCCGAATTGGACCATCCTGGTAGCAAGCTGCAATGGCTGAGTTGTTAAGGCGTTGGACTTGAAATCCAATGGGGTTTCCCCACATAGGTTTAAACCCTACTTGCAACAAGGAAGGTGGCAACTTTACAGTACACATTTCACTTCTGTCTCAGGAGGAATGAAATAAAGTGCTGGAAGCAATAGCCACTCATCCAATTACTTGCAAACGTTTACTGCAATAAGACCTCCAAGGTGTTCCTTCTCTCAATCCAACTTGAATTGCTACAAACTCTATCAATTTCTTTCACAAATGTGAAAACGACATAAGTATGACGATACAACAGAAAACCTGTCTCCAAATCTTTTCGTTCCAGACAGCTAAGGCTGTTGTATTTAAAGCAGAAATCCCCCACTGAGCAGTTCATTTGGAGATGAAGCCACTTTAATATCTCAACCCCATTGCCCATTTGATATAGCTGTGGCTGTTTTCAAGGGAGGTTTGGCTTGAAGAGAGATTGCTCTCATCATCCATAAAACTTTTCATCCAATGTGCTAAGTTGGTTGTGAAAAAAAACAAAACACAGCTAGCAGAGGATGGTTTCGGTCCATCGACCTCTGGGTTATGGGCCCAGCACGCTTCCGCTGCGCCACTCTGCTGCGCAATCTCCAGGTGGGACTTGAACCTGCAACCCCTTGGTTGAGAGGCCAGTGCCATATACTTTTGGTCAGTGGGGGGCTGGTGCTGTGCTGTTCTTTTCAGGGCCATGCAATGACAGCCATGCATACACACATTCAATGTAGAATTCAGTTCGTTCATCAGTTGCATTCAGAGAACCTTTTCTTGCAGTGGAAATAGGTAGCTGAACTGGCTCAACACACAGACATAACAGTACATTTTCTGATGTTAAAGCTGCATCACAATGGGCACATCATGTCCACTGGAAACGCTGAAGTCTGCACAATCAGATAAGGAAAGAAAATTGTGGAGGTGAGGGTGTAGATAGATGTAAGAAGCAATATTTGAATGATATTTTGTTTGTGATAGCTGGCTGAGTTTATGTTGTAAAGAGTGCACTTGTGCTGTTCAAGTGTGTAGGGTTGTGTTTTAAAGTGTGAGTGTGCAGATCATGGCTTGACCTAAAGACGATGGCCACATCCTATGGCTATGAGGGGCTCCTCATGCCTGATTGCTGACAGGTACTGCTGGGATTTGAAGCCAGGATCTCCTGTTTACTAGACAGGCGCTTTCACCAACTAAGCCACAGCACCTCAGCTGTGAGGTCACATTGTCTTTTCAACATTTGATTATAGAGAAATTCATAATCTTTGTTGAAAGCTCAGTGTAGAGAAATTTGACGTAATCACTTAGCGAAATTTGTTCTTTGTCCTTTTCAATTAGAGCTTTTTAAGAATGAAGATACACATAGGAGATTCATCATAGCAGAAGTGTGGAAAACACCATAAACATTGTTCTGAAAAATTTTCAACCCAGCGTATTTCATGAAAAAAACAAGTAGCTGCGTGTCCTGACTTTGAGTCCTGATGGAACGATGTGGTGAAAAATCCAACAAAATTCAGCTCAGAGTCAAAAGAACACCCAGGTTTCTCACAGCGAGAAGCAATAAATAGCAGCATACCGAAAAATGCAGTTGGTGAACTTTCCCATCTTTCACTACAAGACCGAGGCAGCAGCCCTGCCACTTGGCACAAGCCCAATGCGGAATCAAGCTTAACGGAAGTAAAACGAGACATTTCGTCCTATTGTTCATGGGTCAGCGTTCTGGTAATACCCGAATTAGACCATCCTGGTAGCAAGCTGCAATGGCTGAGTTGTTAAGGCGTTGGACTTGAAATCCAATGGGGTTTCCCCACGTAGGTTTAAACCCTACTTGTAACAAGGGAGGTGGCACCTTTACAGTACACATCTCTTCACTTCTGTCTCAGGAGGAATGAAATAAAGTGCTGGAAGCATTAGCCACTCATCCAATTACTTGCAAAAGTTTACTGCAATAAGACCTCCAAGGTATTCCTTCTCTCAATCCAACTTGAATTGCTACAAACTCTATCAATTTCTTTCACAAATGTGAAAACGACACAAGTATGATGATGCAACAGAAAACCTGTCTCCAAATCTTTTTGTTCCAGACAGCTAAGGCTGTTGTATTTAAAGCAGAAATCCCCCACTGAACAGTTCATTTGGAGACGAAGCCACTTTAATATCTCAACCCCATGGCCCATTTGATATAGCTGTGGCTGTTTTCAAGGGAGGTTTGGCTTGAAGAGAGATTGCTCTCATCAACCATAAAACTTTTCATCCAATGTGCTAAGTTGGTTGTGAAAAAAAACAAAACACAGCTAGCAGAGGATGGTTTCGGTCCATCGACCTCTGGGTTATGGGCCCAGCACGCTTCCGCTGCGCCACTCTGCTGCGCAATCTCCAGGTGGGACTTGAACCTGTAACCCCTTGGTTGAGAGGCCAGTGCCATATACTTTTGGTCAGTGGGGGGCTGGTGCTGTGCTGTTCTTTTCAGGGCCATGCAATGACAGCCATGCATACACACATTCAATGTAGAATTCAGTTCGTTCATCAGTTGCATTCAGAGAACCTTTTCTTGCAGTGGAAATAGGTAGCTGAACTGGCTCAACACACAGACATAACAGTACATTTTCTGATGTTAAAGCTGCATCACAATGGGCACATCATGTCCACTGGAAACGCTGAAGTCTGCACAATCAGATAAGGAAAGAAAATTGTGGAGGTGAGGGTGTAGATAGATGTAAGAAGCAATATTTGAATGATATTTTGTTTGTGATAGCTGGCTGAGTTTATGTTGTAAAGAGTGCACTTGTGCTGTTCAAGTGTGTAGGGTTGTGTTTTAAAGTGTGAGTGTGCAGATCATGGCTTGACCTAAAGACGATGGCCACATCCTATGGCTATGAGGGGCTCCTCATGCCTGATTGCTGACAGGTACTGCTGGGATTTGAACCCAGGATCTCCTGTTTACAAGACAGGCGCTTTCACCAACTAAGCCACAGCACCTCAGCTGTAAGGTCACATTGTCCTTTCAACATTTGATTATAGAGAAATACATAATCTTTGTTGAAAGCTCAGTGTAGAGAAATTTGACGTAATCACTTAGCGAGATTTGTTCTTTGTCCTTTTCAATAAGAGCTTTAAAGAATGAAGATACACATAGGAGATTCATCATAGCAGAAGTGTGGAAAACACCATAAACATTGTTCTGAAAAATTTTCAACCCAGCGTATTTCATGAAAAAAACAAGTAGCTGCGTGTCCTGACTTTGAGTCCTGATGGAACGATGTGGTGAAAAATCCAACAAAATTCAGCTCAGAGTCAAAAGAACACCCAGGTTTCTCACAGCGAGAAGCAATAAATAGCAGCATACCGAAAAATGCAGTTGGTGAACTTTCCCATCTTTCACTACAAGACCGAGGCAGCAGCCCTGCCACTTGGCACAAGCCCAATGCGGAATCAAGCTTAACGGAAGTAAAACGAGACATTTCGTCCTATTGTTCATGGGTCAGCGTTCTGGTAATACCCGAATTGGACCATCCTGGTAGCAAGCTGCAATGGCTGAGTTGTTAAGGCGTTGGACTTGAAATCCAATGGGGTTTCCCCACGTAGGTTTAAACCCTACTTGTAACAAGGGAGGTGGCACCTTTACAGTACACATCTCTTCACTTCTGTCTCAGGAGGAATGAAATAAAGTGCTGGAAGCATTAGCCACTCATCCAATTACTTGCAAAAGTTTACTGCAATAAGACCTCCAAGGTATTCCTTCTCTCAATCCAACTTGAATTGCTACAAACTCTATCAATTTCTTTCACAAATGTGAAAACGACACAAGTATGATGATGCAACAGAAAACCTGTCTCCAAATCTTTTTGTTCCAGACAGCTAAGGCTGTTGTATTTAAAGCAGAAATCCCCCACTGAACAGTTCATTTGGAGACGAAGCCACTTTAATATCTCAACCCCATGGCCCATTTGATATAGCTGTGGCTGTTTTCAAGGGAGGTTTGGCTTGAAGAGAGATTGCTCTCATCAACCATAAAACTTTTCATCCAATGTGCTAAGTTGGTTGTGAAAAAAAACAAAACACAGCTAGCAGAGGATGGTTTCGGTCCATCGACCTCTGGGTTATGGGCCCAGCACGCTTCCGCTGCGCCACTCTGCTGCGCAATCTCCAGGTGGGACTTGAACCTGTAACCCCTTGGTTGAGAGGCCAGTGCCATATACTTTTGGTCAGTGGGGGGCTGGTGCTGTGCTGTTCTTTTCAGGGCCATGCAATGACAGCCATGCATACACACATTCAATGTAGAATTCAGTTCGTTCATCAGTTGCATTCAGAGAACCTTTTCTTGCAGTGGAAATAGGTAGCTGAACTGGCTCAACACACAGACATAACAGTACATTTTCTGACGTAAAAGCTGCATCACAATGGGCACATCATGTCCACTGGAAACGCTGAAGTCTGCACAATCAGATAAGGAAAGAAAATTGTGGAGGTGAGGGTGTAGATAGATGTAAGAGGCAATATTTGAATGATATTTTGTTTGTGATAGCTGGCTGAGTTTATGTTGTAAAGAGTGCACTTGTGCTGTTCAAGTGTGTAGGGTTGTGTTTTAAGGTGTGAGTGTGCAGATCATGGCTTGACCTAAAGACGATGGCCACATCCTATGGCTATGAGGGGCTCCTCATGCCTGATTGCTGACAGGTACTGCTGGGATTTGAACCCAGGATCTCCTGTTTACTAGACAGGCGCTTTCACCAACTAAGCCACAGCACCTCAGCTGTGAGGTCACATTGTCTTTTCAACATTTGATTATAGAGAAATTCATAATCTTTGTTGAAAGCTCAGTGTAGAGAAACTTGACGTAATCACTTAGCGAGATTTGTTCTTTGTCCTTTTCAATTAGAGCTTTAAAGAATGAAGATACACATAGGAGATTCATCATAGCAGAAGTGTGGAAAACACCATAAACATTGGTCTGAAAAATTTTCAACCCAGCGTATTTCATGAAAAAAACAAGTAGCTGCGTGTCCTGACTTTGAGTCCTGATGGAACGATGTGGTGAAAAATCCAACAAAATTCAGCTCAGAGTCAAAAGAACACCCAGGTTTCTCACAGCGAGAAGCAATAAATAGCAGCATACCGAAAAATGCAGTTGGTGAACTTTCCCATCTTTCACTACAAGACCGAGGCAGCAGCCCTGCCACTTGGCACAAGCCCAATGCGGAATCAAGCTTAACGGAAGTAAAACGAGACATTTCGTCCTATTGTTCATGGGTCAGCGTTCTGGTAATACCCGAATTAGACCATCCTGGTAGC
The DNA here is from genome assembly GCA_023101725.1 of Atherinomorus stipes. Classification (NCBI taxonomy): domain Eukaryota; kingdom Metazoa; phylum Chordata; class Actinopteri; order Atheriniformes; family Atherinidae; genus Atherinomorus; species Atherinomorus stipes. The sequence goes on along the minus strand of JALJCO010002103.1, from coordinate 52,079 downwards.
AAGCTGCAATGGCTGAGTTGTTAAGGCGTTGGACTTGAAATCCAATGGGGTTTCCCCACATAGGTTTAAACCCTACTTGCAACAAGGAAGGTGGCACCTTTACAGTACACATTTTCACTTCTGTCTCAGGAGGAATGAAATAAAGTTCTGGAAGCATTAGCCACTCATCCAATTACTTGCAAAAATTTACTGCAATAAGACCTCCAAGGTGTTCCTTCTCTCAATCCAACTTGAATTGCTACAAACTCTATCAATTTCTTTCACAAATGTGAAAACGACACAAGTATGACGATACAACAGAAAACCTGTCTCCAAATCTTTTCGTTCCAGACAGCTAAGGCTGTTGTATTTAAAGCAGAAATCCCCCACTGAGCAGTTCATTTGGAGATGAAGCCACTTTAATATCTCAACCCCATTGCCCATTTGATATAGCTGTGGCTGTTTTCAAGGGAGGTTTGGCTTGAAGAGAGATTGCTCTCATCAACCATAAAACTTTTCATCCAACGTGCCAAGTTGGTTGTGAAAAAAAACAAAACACAGCTAGCAGAGGATGGTTTCGGTCCATCGACCTCTGGGTTATGGGCCCAGCACGCTTCCACTGCGCCACTCTGCTGCGCAATCTCCAGGTGGGACTTGAACCTGTAACCCCTTGGTTGAGAGGCCAGTGCCATATACTTTTGGTCAGTGGGGGGCTGGTGCTGTGCTGTTCTTTTCAGGGCCATGCAATGACAGCCATGCATACACACATTCAATGTAGAATTCAGTTTGTTCATCAGTTGCATTCAGAGAACCTTTTCTTGCAGTGGAAATAGGTAGCTGAACTGGCTCAACACACAGACATAACAGTCCATTTTCTGATGTTAAAGCTGCATCACAATGGGCACATCATGTCCACTGGAAACGCTGAAGTCTGCACAATCAGATAAGGAAAGAAAATTGTGGAGGTGAGGGTGTAGATAGATGTAAGAGGCAATATTTGAATGATATTTTGTTTGTGATAGCTGGCTGAGTTTATGTTGTAAAGAGTGCACTTGTGCTGTTCAAGTGTGTAGGGTTGTGTTTTAAGGTGTGAGTGTGCAGATCATGGCTTGACCTAAAGACGATGGCCACATCCTATGGCTATGAGGGGCTCCTCATGCCTGATTGCTGACAGGTACTGCTGGGATTTGAACCCAGGATCTCCTGTTTACTAGACAGGCGCTTTCACCAACTAAGCCACAGCACCTCAGCTGTGAGGTCACATAGTCCTTTCAACATTTGATTATAGAGAAATTCATAATCTTTGTTGAAAGCTCAGTGTAGAGAAACTTGACGTAATCACTTAGCGAGATTTGTTCTTTGTCCTTTTCAATAAGAGCTTTAAAGAATGAAGATACACATAGGAGATTCATCATAGCAGAAGTGTGGAAAACACCATAAACATTGTTCTGAAAAATTTTCAACCCAGCGTATTTCATGAAAAAAACAAGTAGCTGCGTGTCCTGACTTTGAGTCCTGATGGAACGATGTGGTGAAAAATCCAACAAAATTCAGCTCAGAGTCAAAAGAACACCCAGGTTTCTCACAGCGAGAAGCAATAAATAGCAGCATACCGAAAAATGCAGTTGGTGAACTTTCCCATCTTTCACTACAAGACCGAGGCAGCAGCCCTGCCACTTGGCACAAGCCCAATGCGGAATCAAGCTTAACGGAAGTAAAACGAGACATTTTGTCGTATTGTTCATGGGTCAGCGTTCTGGTAATACCCGAATTGGACCATCCTGGTAGCAAGCTGCAATGGCTGAGTTGTTAAGGCGTTGGACTTGAAATCCAATGGGGTTTCCCCACATAGGTTTAAACCCTACTTGCAACAAGGAAGGTGGCACCTTTACAGTACACATTTTCACTTCTGTCTCAGGAGGAATGAAATAAAGTGCTGGAAGCATTAGCCACTCATCCAATTACTTGCAAAAGTTTACTGCAATAAGACCTCCAAGGTATTCCTTCTCTCAATCCAACTTGAATTGCTACAAACTCTATCAATTTCTTTCACAAATGTGAAAACGACACAAGTATGATGATGCAACAGAAAACCTGTCTCCAAATCTTTTTGTTCCAGACAGCTAAGGCTGTTGTATTTAAAGCAGAAATCCCCCACTGAGCAGTTCATTTGGAGACGAAGCCACTTTAATATCTCAACCCCATGGCCCATTTGATATAGCTGTGGCTGTTTTCAAGGGAGGTTTGGCTTGAAGAGAGATTGCTCTCATCATCCATAAAACTTTTCATCCAATGTGCTAAGTTGGTTGTGAAAAAAAACAAAACACAGCTAGCAGAGGATGGTTTCGGTCCATCGACCTCTGGGTTATGGGCCCAGCACGCTTCCGCTGCGCCACTCTGCTGCGCAATCTCCAGGTGGGACTTGAACCTGTAACCCCTTGGTTGAGAGGCCAGTGCCATATACTTTTGGTCAGTGGGGGGCTGGTGCTGTGCTGTTCTTTTCAGGGCCATGCAATGACAGCCATGCATACACACATTCAATGTAGAATTCAGTTCGTTCATCAGTTGCATTCAGAGAACCTTTTCTTGCAGTGGAAATAGGTAGCTGAACTGGCTCAACACACAGACATAACAGTCCATTTTCTGATGTTAAAGCTGCATCACAATGGGCACATCATGTCCACTGGAAACGCTGAAGTCTGCACAATCAGATAAGGAAAGAAAATTGTGGAGGTGAGGGTGTAGATAGATGTAAGAGGCAATATTTGAATGATATTTTGTTTGTGATAGCTGGCTGAGTTTATGTTGTAAAGAGTGCACTTGTGCTGTTCAAGTGTGTAGGGTTGTGTTTTAAGGTGTGAGTGTGCAGATCATGGCTTGACCTAAAGACGATGGCCACATCCTATGGCTATGAGGGGCTCCTCATGCCTGATTGCTGACAGGTACTGCTGGGATTTGAACCCAGGATCTCCTGTTTACTAGACAGGCGCTTTCACCAACTAAGCCACAGCACCTCAGCTGTGAGGTCACGTTGTCTTTTCAACATTTGATTATAGAGAAATTCATAATCTTTGTTGAAAGCTCAGTGTAGAGAAACTTGACGTAATCACTTAGCGAGATTTGTTCTTTGTCCTTTTCAATAAGAGCTTTAAAGAATGAAGATACACATAGGAGATTCATCATAGCAGAAGTGTGGAAAACACCATAAACATTGTTCTGAAAAATTTTCAACCCAGCGTATTTCATGAAAAAAACAAGTAGCTGCGTGTCCTGACTTTGAGTCCTGATGGAACGATGTGGTGAAAAATCCAACAAAATTCAGCTCAGAGTCAAAAGAACACCCAGGTTTCTCACAGCGAGAAGCAATAAATAGCAGCATACCGAAAAATGCAGTTGGTGAACTTTCCCATCTTTCACTACAAGACCGAGGCAGCAGCCCTGCCACTTGGCACAAGCCCAATGCGGAATCAAGCTTAACGGAAGTAAAACGAGACATTTCGTCCTATTGTTCATGGGTCAGCGTTCTGGTAATACCCGAATTAGACCATCCTGGTAGCAAGCTGCAATGGCTGAGTTGTTAAGGCGTTGGACTTGAAATCCAATGGGGTTTCCCCACATAGGTTTAAACCCTACTTGCAACAAGGAAGGTGGCACCTTTACAGTACACATTTCACTTCTGTCTCAGGAGGAATGAAATAAAGTGCTGGAAGCATTAGCCACTCATCCAATTACTTGCAAAAATTTACTGCAATAAGACCTCCAAGGTGTTCCTTCTCTCAATCCAACTTGAATTGCTACAAACTCTATCAATTTCTTTCACAAATGTGAAAACGACACAAGTATGACGATACAACAGAAAACCTGTCTCCAAATCTTTTCGTTCCAGACAGCTAAGGCTGTTGTATTTAAAGCAGAAATCCCCCACTGAGCAGTTCATTTGGAGATGAAGCCACTTTAATATCTCAACCCCATTGCCCATTTGATATAGCTGTGGCTGTTTTCAAGGGAGGTTTGGCTTGAAGAGAGATTGCTCTCATCATCCATAAAACTTTTCATCCAATGTGCTAAGTTGGTTGTGAAAAAAAACAAAACACAGCTAGCAGAGGATGGTTTCGGTCCATCGACCTCTGGGTTATGGGCCCAGCACGCTTCCGCTGCGCCACTCTGCTGCGCAATCTCCAGGTGGGACTTGAACCTGTAACCCCTTGGTTGAGAGGCCAGTGCCATATACTTTTGGTCAGTGGGGGGCTGGTGCTGTGCTGTTCTTTTCAGGGCCATGCAATGACAGCCATGCATACACACATTCAATGTAGAATTCAGTTCGTTCATCAGTTGCATTCAGAGAACCTTTTCTTGCAGTGGAAATAGGTAGCTGAACTGGCTCAACACACAGACATAACAGTCCATTTTCTGATGTTAAAGCTGCATCACAATGGGCACATCATGTCCACTGGAAACGCTGAAGTCTGCACAATCAGATAAGGAAAGAAAATTGTGGAGGTGAGGGTGTAGATAGATGTAAGAGGCAATATTTGAATGATATTTTGTTTGTGATAGCTGGCTGAGTTTATGTTGTAAAGAGTGCACTTGTGCTGTTCAAGTGTGTAGGGTTGTGTTTTAAGGTGTGAGTGTGCAGATCATGGCTTGACCTAAAGACGATGGCCACATCCTATGGCTATGAGGGGCTCCTCATGCCTGATTGCTGACAGGTACTGCTGGGATTTGAACCCAGGATCTCCTGTTTACTAGACAGGCGCTTTCACCAACTAAGCCACAGCACCTCAGCTGTGAGGTCACATTGTCTTTTCAACATTTGATTATAGAGAAATTCATAATCTTTGTTGAAAGCTCAGTGTAGAGAAACTTGACGTAATCACTTAGCGAGATTTGTTCTTTGTCCTTTTCAATAAGAGCTTTAAAGAATGAAGATACACATAGGAGATTCATCATAGCAGAAGTGTGGAAAACACCATAAACATTGTTCTGAAAAATTTTCAACCCAGCGTATTTCATGAAAAAAACAAGTAGCTGCGTGTCCTGACTTTGAGTCCTGATGGAACGATGTGGTGAAAAATCCAACAAAATTCAGCTCAGAGTCAAAAGAACACCCAGGTTTCTCACAGCGAGAAGCAATAAATAGCAGCATACCGAAAAATGCAGTTGGTGAACTTTCCCATCTTTCACTACAAGACCGAGGCAGCAGCCCTGCCACTTGGCACAAGCCCAATGCGGAATCAAGCTTAACGGAAGTAAAACGAGACATTTCGTCGTATTGTTCATGGGTCAGCGTTCTGGTAATACCCGAATTAGACCATCCTGGTAGCAAGCTGCAATGGCTGAGTTGTTAAGGCGTTGGACTTGAAATCCAATGGGGTTTCCCCACATAGGTTTAAACCCTACTTGCAACAAGGAAGGTGGCACCTTTACAGTACACATTTCACTTCTGTCTCAGGAGGAATGAAATAAAGTGCTGGAAGCATTAGCCACTCATCCAATTACTTGCAAAAATTTACTGCAATAAGACCTCCAAGGTGTTCCTTCTCTCAATCCAACTTGAATTGCTACAAACTCTATCAATTTCTTTCACAAATGTGAAAACGACACAAGTATGACGATACAACAGAAAACCTGTCTCCAAATCTTTTCGTTCCAGACAGCTAAGGCTGTTGTATTTAAAGCAGAAATCCCCCACTGAGCAGTTCATTTGGAGATGAAGCCACTTTAATATCTCAACCCCATTGCCCATTTGATATAGCTGTGGCTGTTTTCAAGGGAGGTTTGGCTTGAAGAGAGATTGCTCTCATCATCCATAAAACTTTTCATCCAATGTGCTAAGTTGGTTGTGAAAAAAAACAAAACACAGCTAGCAGAGGATGGTTTCGGTCCATCGACCTCTGGGTTATGGGCCCAGCACGCTTCCGCTGCGCCACTCTGCTGCGCAATCTCCAGGTGGGACTTGAACCTGTAACCCCTTGGTTGAGAGGCCAGTGCCATATACTTTTGGTCAGTGGGGGGCTGGTGCTGTGCTGTTCTTTTCAGGGCCATGCAATGACAGCCATGCATACACACATTCAATGTAGAATTCAGTTCGTTCATCAGTTGCATTCAGAGAACCTTTTCTTGCAGTGGAAATAGGTAGCTGAACTGGCTCAACACACAGACATAACAGTCCATTTTCTGATGTTAAAGCTGCATCACAATGGGCACATCATGTCCACTGGAAACGCTGAAGTCTGCACAATCAGATAAGGAAAGAAAATTGTGGAGGTGAGGGTGTAGATAGATGTAAGAGGCAATATTTGAATGATATTTTGTTTGTGATAGCTGGCTGAGTTTATGTTGTAAAGAGTGCACTTGTGCTGTTCAAGTGTGTAGGGTTGTGTTTTAAGGTGTGAGTGTGCAGATCATGGCTTGACCTAAAGACGATGGCCACATCCTATGGCTATGAGGAGCTCCTCATGCCTGATTGCTGACAGGTACTGCTGGGATTTGAACCCAGGATCTCCTGTTTACAAGACAGGCACTTTCACCAACTAAGCCACAGCACCTCAGCTGTGAGGTCACATTGTCTTTTCAACATTTGATTATAGAGAAATTCATAATCTTTGTTGAAAGCTCAGTGTAGAGAAACTTGACGTAATCACTTAGCGAGATTTGTTCTTTGTCCTTTTCAATTAGAGCTTTAAAGAATGAAGATACACATAGGAGATTCATCATAGCAGAAGTGTGGAAAACACCATAAACATTGTTCTGAAAAATTTTCAACCCAGCGTATTTCATGAAAAAAACAAGTAGCTGCGTGTCCTGACTTTGAGTCCTGATGGAACGATGTGGTGAAAAATCCAACAAAATTCAGCTCAGAGTCAAAAGAACACCCAGGTTTCTCACAGCGAGAAGCAATAAATAGCAGCATACCGAAAAATGCAGTTGGTGAACTTTCCCATCTTTCACTACAAGACCGAGGCAGCAGCCCTGCCACTTGGCACAAGCCCAATGCGGAATCAAGCTTAACGGAAGTAAAACGAGACATTTCGTCGTATTGTTCATGGGTCAGCGTTCTGGTAATACCCGAATTAGACCATCCTGGTAGCAAGCTGCAATGGCTGAGTTGTTAAGGCGTTGGACTTGAAATCCAATGGGGTTTCCCCACATAGGTTTAAACCCTACTTGCAACAAGGAAGGTGGCACCTTTACAGTACACATTTCACTTCTGTCTCAGGAGGAATGAAATAAAGTGCTGGAAGCATTAGCCACTCATCCAATTACTTGCAAAAATTTACTGCAATAAGACCTCCAAGGTATTCCTTCTCTCAATCCAACTTGAATTGCTACAAACTCTATCAATTTCTTTCACAAATGTGAAAACGACACAAGTATGACGATGCAACAGAAAACCTGTCTCCAAATCTTTTTGTTCCAGACAGCTAAGGCTGTTGTATTTAAAGCAGAAATCCCCCACTGAACAGTTCATTTGGAGATGAAGCCACTTTAATATCTCAACCCCATTGTCCATTTGATATAGCTGTGGCTGTTTTCAAGGGAGGTTTGGCTTGAAGAGAGATTGCTCTCATCATCCATAAAACTTTTCATCCAATGTGCTAAGTTGGTTGTGAAAAAAAACAAAACACAGCTAGCAGAGGATGGTTTCGGTCCATCGACCTCTGGGTTATGGGCCCAGCACGCTTCCGCTGCGCCACTCTGCTGCGCAATCTCCAGGTGGGACTTGAACCTGTAACCCCTTGGTTGAGAGGCCAGTGCCATATACTTTTGGTCAGTGGGGGGCTGGTGCTGTGCTGTTCTTTTCAGGGCCATGCAATGACAGCCATGCATACACACATTCAATGTAGAATTCAGTTCGTTCATCAGTTGCATTCAGAGAACCTTTTCTTGCAGTGGAAATAGGTAGCTGAACTGGCTCAACACACAGACATAACAGTACATTTTCTGATGTTAAAGCTGCATCACAATGGGCACATCATGTCCACTGGAAACGCTGAAGTCTGCACAATCAGATAAGGAAAGAAAATTGTGGAGGTGAGGGTGTAGATAGATGTAAGAAGCAATATTTGAATGATATTTTGTTTGTGATAGCTGGCTGAGTTTATGTTGTAAAGAGTGCACTTGTGCTGTTCAAGTGTGTAGGGTTGTGTTTTAAGGTGTGAGTGTGCAGATCATGGCTTGACCTAAAGACGATGGCCACATCCTATGGCTATGAGGAGCTCCTTATGCCTGATTGCTGACAGGTACTGCTGGGATTTGAACCCAGGATCTCCTGTTTACAAGACAGGCACTTTCACCAACTAAGCCACAGCACCTCAGCTGTGAGGTCACATTGTCTTTTCAACATTTGATTATAGAGAAATTCATAATCTTTGTTGAAAGCTCAGTGTAGAGAAACTTGACGTAATCACTTAGCGAGATTTGTTCTTTGTCCTTTTCAATTAGAGCTTTAAAGAATGAAGATACACATAGGAGATTCATCATAGCAGAAGTGTGGAAAACACCATAAACATTGTTCTGAAAAATTTTCAACCCAGCGTATTTCATGAAAAAAACAAGTAGCTGCGTGTCCTGACTTTGAGTCCTGATGGAACGATGTGGTGAAAAATCCAACAAAATTCAGCTCAGAGTCAAAAGAACACCCAGGTTTCTCACAGCGAGAAGCAATAAATAGCAGCATACCGAAAAATGCAGTTGGTGAACTTTCCCATCTTTCACTACAAGACCGAGGCAGCAGCCCTGCCACTTGGCACAAGCCCAATGCGGAATCAAGCTTAACGGAAGTAAAACGAGACATTTCGTCGTATTGTTCATGGGTCAGCGTTCTGGTAATACCCGAATTAGACCATCCTGGTAGCAAGCTGCAATGGCTGAGTTGTTAAGGCGTTGGACTTGAAATCCAATGGGGTTTCCCCACATAGGTTTAAACCCTACTTGCAACAAGGAAGGTGGCACCTTTACAGTACACATTTCACTTCTGTCTCAGGAGGAATGAAATAAAGTGCTGGAAGCATTAGCCACTCATCCAATTACTTGCAAAAATTTACTGCAATAAGACCTCCAAGGTGTTCCTTCTCTCAATCCAACTTGAATTGCTACAAACTCTATCAATTTCTTTCACAAATGTGAAAACGACACAAGTATGACGATGCAACAGAAAACCTGTCTCCAAATCTTTTTGTTCCAGACAGCTAAGGCTGTTGTATTTAAAGCAGAAATCCCCCACTGAACAGTTCATTTGGAGATGAAGCCACTTTAATATCTCAACCCCATTGTCCATTTGATATAGCTGTGGCTGTTTTCAAGGGAGGTTTGGCTTGAAGAGAGATTGCTCTCATCAACCATAAAACTTTTCATCCAATGTGCTAAGTTGGTTGTGAAAAAAAACAAAACACAGCTAGCAGAGGATGGTTTCGGTCCATCGACCTCTGGGTTATGGGCCCAGCACGCTTCCGCTGCGCCACTCTGCTGCGCAATCTCCAGGTGGGACTTGAACCTGCAACCCCTTGGTTGAGAGGCCAGTGCCATATACTTTTGGTCAGTGGGGGGCTGGTGCTGTGCTGTTCTTTTCAGGGCCATGCAATGACAGCCATGCATACACACATTCAATGTAGAATTCAGTTTGTTCATCAGTTGCATTCAGAGAACCTTTTCTTGCAGTGGAAATAGGTAGCTGAACTGGCTCAACACACAGACATAACAGTACATTTTCTGATGTTAAAGCTGCATCACAATGGGCACATCATGTCCACTGGAAACGCTGAAGTCTGCACAATCAGATAAGGAAAGAAAATTGTGGAGGTGAGGGTGTAGATAGATGTAAGAGGCAATATTTGAATGATATTTTGTTTGTGATAGCTGGCTGAGTTTATGTTGTAAAGAGTGCACTTGTGCTGTTCAAGTGTGTAGGGTTGTGTGTTAAGGTGTGAGTGTGCAGATCATGGCTTGACCTAAAGACGATGGCCACATCCTATGGCTATGAGGGGCTCCTCATGCCTGATTGCTGACAGGTACTGCTGGGATTTGAACCCAGGATCTCCTGTTTACTAGACAGGCGCTTTCACCAACTAAGCCACAGCACCTCAGCTGTGAGGTCACATTGTCTTTTCAACATTTGATTATAGAGAAATTCATAATCTTTGTTGAAAGCTCAGTGTAGAGAAACTTGACGTAATCACTTAGCGAGATTTGTTCTTTGTCCTTTTCAATTAGAGCTTTAAAGAATGAAGATACACATAGGAGATTCATCATAGCAGAAGTGTGGAAAACACCATAAACATTGTTCTGAAAAATTTTCAACCCAGCGTATTTCATGAAAAAAACAAGTAGCTGCGTGTCCTGACTTTGAGTCCTGATGGAACGATGTGGTGAAAAATCCAACAAAATTCAGCTCAGAGTCAAAAGAACACCCAGGTTTCTCACAGCGAGAAGCAATAAATAGCAGCATACCGAAAAATGCAGTTGGTGAACTTTCCCATCTTTCACTACAAGACCGAGGCAGCAGCCCTGCCACTTGGCACAAGCCCAATGCGGAATCAAGCTTAACGGAAGTAAAACGAGACATTTCGTCGTATTGTTCATGGGTCAGCGTTCTGGTAATACCCGAATTAGACCATCCTGGTAGCAAGCTGCAATGGCTGAGTTGTTAAGGCGTTGGACTTGAAATCCAATGGGGTTTCCCCACATAGGTTTAAACCCTACTTGCAACAAGGAAGGTGGCACCTTTACAGTACACATTTCACTTCTGTCTCAGGAGGAATGAAATAAAGTGCTGGAAGCATTAGCCACTCATCCAATTACTTGCAAACGTTTACTGCAATAAGACCTCCAAGGTGTTCCTTCTCTCAATCCAACTTGAATTGCTACAAACTCTATCAATTTCTTTCACAAATGTGAAAACGACACAAGTATGACGATACAACAGAAAACCTGTCTCCAAATCTTTTCGTTCCAGACAGCTAAGGCTGTTGTATTTAAAGCAGAAATCCCCCACTGAGCAGTTCATTTGGAGATGAAGCCACTTTAATATCAACCCCATGGCCCATTTGATATAGTTGTGGCTGTTTTCAAGGGAGGTTTGGCTTGAAGAGAGATTGCTCTCATCAACCATAAAACTTTTCATCCAATGTGCTAAGTTGGTTGTGAAAAAAAACAAAACACAGCTAGCAGAGGATGGTTTCGGTCCATCGACCTCTGGGTTATGGGCCCAGCACGCTTCCGCTGCGCCACTCTGCTGCGCAATCTCCAGGTGGGACTTGAACCTGCAACCCCTTGGTTGAGAGGCCAGTGCCATATACTTTTGGTCAGTGGGGGGCTGGTGCTGTGCTGTTCTTTTCAGGGCCATGCAATGACAGCCATGCATACACACATTCAATGTAGAATTCAGTTTGTTCATCAGTTGCATTCAGAGAACCTTTTCTTGCAGTGGAAATAGGTAGCTGAACTGGCTCAACACACAGACATAACAGTACATTTTCTGATGTTAAAGCTGCATCACTATGGGCACATCATGTCAACTGGAAACGCTGAAGTCTGCACAATCAGATAAGGACAGAAAATTGTGGAGGTGAGGGTGTAGATAGATGTAAGAGGCAATATTTGAATGATATTTTGTTTGTGATAGCTGGCTGAGTTTATGTTGTAAAGAGTGCACTTGTGCTGTTCAAGTGTGTAGGGTTGTGTTTTAAGGTGTGAGTGTGCAGATCATGGCTTGACCTAAAGACGATGGCCACATCCTATGGCTATGAGGGGCTCCTCATGCCTGATTGCTGACAGGTACTGCTGGGATTTGAACCCAGGATCTCCTGTTTACTAGACAGGCGCTTTCACCAACTAAGCCACAGCACCTCAGCTGTGAGGTCACATTGTCTTTTCAACATTTGATTATAGAGAAATTCATAATCTTTGTTGAAAGCTCAGTGTAGAGAAACTTGACGTAATCACTTAGCGAGATTTGTTCTTTGTCCTTTTCAATTAGAGCTTTAAAGAATGAAGATACACATAGGAGATTCATCATAGCAGAAGTGTGGAAAACACCATAAACATTGTTCTGAAAAATTTTCAACCCAGCGTATTTCATGAAAAAAACAAGTAGCTGCGTGTCCTGACTTTGAGTCCTGATGGAACGATGTGGTGAAAAATCCAACAAAATTCAGCTCAGAGTCAAAAGAACACCCAGGTTTCTCACAGCGATAAGCAATAAACAGCAGCATACCGAAAAATGCAGTTGGTGAACTTTCCCATCTTTCACTACAAGACCGAGGCAGCAGCCCTGCCACTTGGCACAAGCCCAATGCGGAATCAAGCTTAACGGAAGTAAAACGAGACATTTCGTCCTATTGTTCATGGGTCAGCGTTCTGGTAATACCCGAATTAGACCATCCTGGTAGCAAGCTGCAATGGCTGAGTTGTTAAGGCGTTGGACTTGAAATCCAATGGGGTTTCCCCACATAGGTTTAAACCCTACTTGCAACAAGGAAGGTGGCACCTTTACAGTACACATTTCACTTCCGTCTCAGGAGGAATGAAATAAAGTGCTGGAAGCATTAGCCACTCATCCAATTACTTGCAAAAATTTACTGCAATAAGACCTCCAAGGTGTTCCTTCTCTCAATCCAACTTGAATTGCTACAAACTCTATCAATTTCTTTCACAAATGTGAAAACGACACAAGTATGACGATACAACAGAAAACCTGTCTCCAAATCTTTTCGTTCCAGACAGCTAAGGCTGTTGTATTTAAAGCAGAAATCCCCCACTGAGCAGTTCATTTGGAGATGAAGCCACTTTAATATCTCAACCCCATTGCCCATTTGATATAGCTGTGGCTGTTTTCAAGGGAGGTTTGGCTTGAAGAGAGATTGCTCTCATCATCCATAAAACTTTTCATCCAATGTGCTAAGTTGGTTGTGAAAAAAAACAAAACACAGCTAGCAGAGGATGGTTTCGGTCCATCGACCTCTGGGTTATGGGCCCAGCACGCTTCCGCTGCGCCACTCTGCTGCGCAATCTCCAGGTGGGACTTGAACCTGTAACCCCTTGGTTGAGAGGCCAGTGCCATATGCTTTTGGTCAGTGGGGGGCTGGTGCTGTGCTGTTCTTTTCAGGGCCATGCAATGACAGCCATGCATACACACATTCAATGTAGAATTCAGTTCGTTCATCAGTTGCATTCAGAGAACCTTTTCTTGCAGTGGAAATAGGTAGCTGAAAAATAGGTAGCTGAACTGGCTCAACACACAGACATAACAGTACATTTTCTGATGTTAAAGCTGCATCACAATGGGCACATCATGTCCACTGGAAACGCTGAAGTCTGCACAATCAGATAAGGAAAGAAAATTGTGGAGGTGAGGGTGTAGATAGATGTAAGAAGCAATATTTGAATGATATTTTGTTTGTGATAGCTGGCTGAGTTTATGTTGTAAAGAGTGCACTTGTGCTGTTCAAGTGTGTAGGGTTGTGTTTTAAGGTGTGAGTGTGCAGATCATGGCTTGACCTAAAGACGATGGCCACATCCTATGGCTATGAGGGGCTCCTCATGCCTGATTGCTGACAGGTACTGCTGGGATTTGAACCCAGGATCTCCTGTTTACTAGACAGGCGCTTTCACCAACTAAGCCACAGCACCTCAGCTGTGAGGTCACATTGTCTTTTCAACATTTGATTATAGAGAAATTCATAATCTTTGTTGAAAGCTCAGTGTAGAGAAACTTGACGTAATCACTTAGCGAGATTTGTTCTTTGTCCTTTTCAATTAGAGCTTTAAAGAATGAAGATACACATAGGAGATTCATCATAGCAGAAGTGTGGAAAACACCATAAACATTGTTCTGAAAAATTTTCAACCCAGCGTATTTCATGAAAAAAACAAGTAGCTGCGTGTCCTGACTTTGAGTCCTGATGGAACGATGTGGTGAAAAATCCAACAAAATTCAGCTCAGAGTCAAAAGAACACCCAGGTTTCTCACAGCGAGAAGCAATAAACAGCAGCATACCGAAAAATGCAGTTGGTGAACTTTCCCATCTTTCACTACAAGACCGAGGCAGCAGCCCTGCCACGTGGCACAAGCCCAATGCGGAATCAAGCTTAACGGAAGTAAAACGAGACATTTCGTCGTATTGTTCATGGGTCAGCGTTCTGGTAATACCCGAATTAGACCATCCTGGTAGCAAGCTGCAATGGCTGAGTTGTTAAGGCGTTGGACTTGAAATCCAATGGGGTTTCCCCACATAGGTTTAAACCCTACTTGCAACAAGGAAGGTGGCACCTTTACAGTACACATTTCACTTCTGTCTCAGGAGGAATGAAATAAAGTGCTGGAAGCATTAGCCACTCATCCAATTACTTGCAAAAATTTACTGCAATAAGACCTCCAAGGTGTTCCTTCTCTCAATCCAACTTGAATTGCTACAAACTCTATCAATTTCTTTCACAAATGTGAAAACGACACAAGTATGACGATACAACAGAAAACCTGTCTCCAAATCTTTTCGTTCCAGACAGCTAAGGCTGTTGTATTTAAAGCAGAAATCCCCCACTGAGCAGTTCATTTGGAGATGAAGCCACTTTAATATCTCAACCCCATTGCCCATTTGATATAGCTGTGGCTGTTTTCAAGGGAGGTTTGGCTTGAAGAGAGATTGCTCTCATCATCCATAAAACTTTTCATCCAATGTGCTAAGTTGGTTGTGAAAAAAAACAAAACACAGCTAGCAGAGGATGGTTTCGGTCCATCGACCTCTGGGTTATGGGCCCAGCACGCTTCCGCTGCGCCACTCTGCTGCGCAATCTCCAGGTGGGACTTGAACCTGTAACCCCTTGGTTGAGAGGCCAGTGCCATATGCTTTTGGTCAGTGGGGGGCTGGTGCTGTGCTGTTCTTTTCAGGGCCATGCAATGACAGCCATGCATACACACATTCAATGTAGAATTCAGTTCGTTCATCAGTTGCATTCAGAGAACCTTTTCTTGCAGTGGAAATAGGTAGCTGAAAAATAGGTAGCTGAACTGGCTCAACACACAGACATAACAGTACATTTTCTGATGTTAAAGCTGCATCACAATGGGCACATCATGTCCACTGGAAACGCTGAAGTCTGCACAATCAGATAAGGAAAGAAAATTGTGGAGGTGAGGGTGTAGATAGATGTAAGAGGCAATATTTGAATGATATTTTGTTTGTGATAGCTGGCTGAGTTTATGTTGTAAAGAGTGCACTTGTGCTGTTCAAGTGTGTAGGGTTGTGTTTTAAGGTGTGAGTGTGCAGATCATGGCTTGACCTAAAGACGATGGCCACATCCTATGGCTATGAGGGGCTCCTCATGCCTGATTGCTGACAGGTACTGCTGGGATTTGAACCCAGGATCTCCTGTTTACGAGACAGGCGCTTTCACCAACTAAGCCACAGCACCTCAGCTGTGAGGTCACATTGTCTTTTCAACATTTGATTATAGAGAAATTCATAATCTTTGTTGAAAGCTCAGTGTAGAGAAACTTGACGTAATCACTTAGCGAGATTTGTTCTTTGTCCTTTTCAATTAGAGCTTTAAAGAATGAAGATACACATAGGAGATTCATCATAGCAGAAGTGTGGAAAACACCATAAACATTGTTCTGAAAAATTTTCAACCCAGCGTATTTCATGAAAAAAACAAGTAGCTGCGTGTCCTGACTTTGAGTCCTGATGGAACGATGTGGTGAAAAATCCAACAAAATTCAGCTCAGAGTCAAAAGAACACCCAGGTTTCTCACAGCGAGAAGCAATAAATAGCAGCATACCGAAAAATGCAGTTGGTGAACTTTCCCATCTTTCACTACAAGACCGAGGCAGCAGCCCTGCCACTTGGCACAAGCCCAATGCGGAATCAAGCTTAACGGAAGTAAAACGAGACATTTCGTCGTATTGTTCATGGGTCAGCGTTCTGGTAATACCCGAATTAGACCATCCTGGTAGCAAGCTGCAATGGCTGAGTTGTTAAGGCGTTGGACTTGAAATCCAATGGGGTTTCCCCACATAGGTTTAAACCCTACTTGCAACAAGGAAGGTGGCACCTTTACAGTACACATTTCACTTCTGTCTCAGGAGGAATGAAATAAAGTGCTGGAAGCATTAGCCACTCATCCAATTACTTGCAAAAATTTACTGCAATAAGACCTCCAAGGTGTTCCTTCTCTCAATCCAACTTGAATTGCTACAAACTCTATCAATTTCTTTCACAAATGTGAAAACGACACAAGTATGACGATACAACAGAAAACCTGTCTCCAAATCTTTTCGTTCCAGACAGCTAAGGCTGTTGTATTTAAAGCAGAAATCCCCCACTGAGCAGTTCATTTGGAGATGAAGCCACTTTAATATCTCAACCCCATTGCCCATTTGATATAGCTGTGGCTGTTTTCAAGGGAGGTTTGGCTTGAAGAGAGATTGCTCTCATCATCCATAAAACTTTTCATCCAATGTGCTAAGTTGGTTGTGAAAAAAAACAAAACACAGCTAGCAGAGGATGGTTTCGGTCCATCGACCTCTGGGTTATGGGCCCAGCACGCTTCCGCTGCGCCACTCTGCTGCGCAATCTCCAGGTGGGACTTGAACCTGTAACCCCTTGGTTGAGAGGCCAGTGCCATATACTTTTGGTCAGTGGGGGGCTGGTGCTGTGCTGTTCTTTTCAGGGCCATGGAATGACAGCCATGCATACACACATTCAATGTAGAATTCAGTTCGTTCATCAGTTGCATTCAGAGAACCTTTTCTTGCAGTGGAAATAGGTAGCTGAACTGGCTCAACACACAGACATAACAGTACATTTTCTGATGTTAAAGCTGCATCACAATGGGCACATCATGTCCACTGGAAACGCTGAAGTCTGCACAATCAGATAAGGAAAGAAAATTGTGGAGGTGAGGGTGTAGATAGATGTAAGAGGCAATATTTGAATGATATTTTGTTTGTGATAGCTGGCTGAGTTTATGTTGTAAAGAGTGCACTTGTGCTGTTCAAGTGTGTAGGGTTGTGTTTTAAGGTGTGAGTGTGCAGATCATGGCTTGACCTAAAGACGATGGCCACATCCTATGGCTATGAGGGGCTCCTCATGCCTGATTGCTGACAGGTACTGCTGGGATTTGAACCCAGGATCTCCTGTTTACTAGACAGGCGCTTTCACCAACTAAGCCACAGCACCTCAGCTGTGAGGTCACATTGTCTTTTCAACATTTGATTATAGAGAAATTCATAATCTTTGTTGAAAGCTCAGTGTAGAGAAACTTGACGTAATCACTTGGCAAGATTTGTTCTTTGTCCTTTTCAATTAGAGCTTTAAAGAATGAAGATACACATAGGAGATTCATCATAGCAGAAGTGTGGAAAACACCATAAACATTGTTCTGAAAAATTTTCAACCCAGCGTATTTCATGAAAAAAACAAGTAGCTGCGTGTCTTGACTTTGAGTCCTGATGGAACGATGTGGTGAAAAATCCAACAAAATTCAGCTCAGAGTCAAAAGAACACCCAGGTTTCTCACAGCGAGAAGCAATAAATAGCAGCATACCGAAAAATGCAGTTGGTGAACTTTCCCATCTTTCACTACAAGACCGAGGCAGCAGCCCTGCCACTTGGCACAAGCCCAATGCGGAATCAAGCTTAACGGAAGTAAAACGAGACATTTCGTCCTATTGTTCATGGGTCAGCGTTCTGGTAATACCCGAATTAGACCATCCTGGTAGCAAGCTGCAATGGCTGAGTTGTTAAGGCGTTGGACTTGAAATCCAATGGGGTTTCCCCACGTAGGTTTAAACCCTACTTGCAACAAGGAAGGTGGCACCTTTACAGTACACTTTTCACTTCTGTCTCAGGAGGAATGAAATAAAGTGCTGGAAGCATTAGCCACTCATCCAATTACTTGCAAAAATTTACTGCAATAAGACCTCCAAGGTGTTCCTTCTCTCAATCCAACTTGAATTGCTACAAACTCTATCAATTTCTTTCACAAATGTGAAAACGACACAAGTATGACGATACAACAGAAAACCTGTCTCCAAATCTTTTCGTTCCAGACAGCTAAGGCTGTTGTATTTAAAGCAGAAATCCCCCACTGAGCAGTTCATTTGGAGATGAAGCCACTTTAATATCTCAACCCCATTGCCCATTTGATATAGCTGTGGCTGTTTTCAAGGGAGGTTTGGCTTGAAGAGAGATTGCTCTCATCATCCATAAAACTTTTCATCCAATGTGCTAAGTTGGTTGTGAAAAAAAACAAAACACAGCTAGCAGAGGATGGTTTCGGTCCATCGACCTCTGGGTTATGGGCCCAGCACGCTTCCGCTGCGCCACTCTGCTGCGCAATCTCCAGGTGGGACTTGAACCTGTAACCCCTTGGTTGAGAGGCCAGTGCCATATACTTTTGGTCAGTGGGGGGCTGGTGCTGTGCTGTTCTTTTCAGGGCCATGGAATGACAGCCATGCATACACACATTCAATGTAGAATTCAGTTCGTTCATCAGTTGCATTCAGAGAACCTTTTCTTGCAGTGGAAATAGGTAGCTGAACTGGCTCAACACACAGACATAACAGTACATTTTCTGATGTTAAAGCTGCATCACAATGGGCACATCATGTCCACTGGAAACGCTGAAGTCTGCACAATCAGATAAGGAAAGAAAATTGTGGAGGTGAGGGTGTAGATAGATGTAAGAGGCAATATTTGAATGATATTTTGTTTGTGATAGCTGGCTGAGTTGATGTTGTAAAGAGTGCACTTGTGCTGTTCAAGTGTGTAGGGTTGTGTTTTAAGGTGTGAGTGTGCAGATCATGGCTTGCCCTAAAGACGATGGCCACATCCTATGGCTATGAGGGGCTCCTCATGCCTGATTGCTGACAGGTACTGCTGGGATTTGAACCCAGGATCTCCTGTTTACTAGACAGGCGCTTTCACCAACTAAGCCACAGCACCTCAGCTGTGAGGTCACATTGTCTTTTCAACATTTGATTATAGAGAAATTCATAATCTTTGTTGAAAGCTCAGTGTAGAGAAACTTGACGTAATCACTTAGCGAGATTTGTTCTTTGTCCTTTTCAATTAGAGCTTTAAAGAATGAAGATACACATAGGAGATTCATCATAGCAGAAGTGTGGAAAACACCATAAACATTGTTCTGAAAAATTTTCAACCCAGCGTATTTCATGAAAAAAACAAGTAGCTGCGTGTCTTGACTTTGAGTCCTGATGGAACGATGTGGTGAAAAATCCAACAAAATTCAGCTCAGAGTCAAAAAGAACACCCAGGTTTCTCACAGCGAGAAGCAATAAATAGCAGCATACCGAAAAATGCAGTTGGTGAACTTTCCCATCTTTCACTACAAGACCGAGGCAGCAGCCCTGCCACTTGGCACAAGCCCAATGCGGAATCAAGCTTAACGGAAGTAAAACGAGACATTTCGTCCTATTGTTCATGGGTCAGCGTTCTGGTAATACCCGAATTAGACCATCCTGGTAGCAAGCTGCAATGGCTGAGTTGTTAAGGCGTTGGACTTGAAATCCAATGGGGTTTCCCCACATAGGTTTAAACCCTACTTGCAACAAGGAAGGTGGCACCTTTACAGTACACATTTCACTTCTGTCTCAGGAGGAATGAAATAAAGTGCTGGAAGCATTAGCCACTCATCCAATTACTTGCAAAAATTTACTGCAATAAGACCTCCAAGGTGTTCCTTCTCTCAATCCAACTTGAATTGCTACAAACTCTATCAATTTCTTTCACAAATGTGAAAACGACACAAGTATGACGATACAACAGAAAACCTGTCTCCAAATCTTTTCATTCCAGACAGCTAAGGCTGTTGTATTTAAAGCAGAAATCCCCCACTGAGCAGTTCATTTGGAGATGAAGCCACTTTAATATCTCAACCCCATTGCCCATTTGATATAGCTGTGGCTGTTTTCAAGGGAGGTTTGGCTTGAAGAGAGATTGCTCTCATCATCCATAAAACTTTTCATCCAATGTGCTAAGTTGGTTGTGAAAAAAAAAACAAAACACAGCTAGCAGAGGATGGTTTCGGTCCATCGACCTCTGGGTTATGGGCCCAGCACGCTTCCGCTGCGCCACTCTGCTGCGCAATCTCCAGGTGGGACTTGAACCTGTAACCCCTTGGTTGAGAGGCCAGTGCCATATACTTTTGGTCAGTGGGGGGCTGGTGCTGTGCTGTTCTTTTCAGGGCCATGCAATGACAGCCATGCATACACACATTCAATGTAGAATTCAGTTCGTTCATCAGTTGCATTCAGAGAACCTTTTCTTGCAGTGGAAATAGGTAGCTGAACTGGCTCAACACACAGACATAACAGTACATTTTCTGATGTTAAAGCTGCATCACAATGGGCACATCATGTCCACTGGAAACGCTGAAGTCTGCACAATCAGATAAGGAAAGAAAATTGTGGAGGTGAGGGTGTAGATAGATGTAAGAAGCAATATTTGAATGATATTTTGTTTGTGATAGCTGGCTGAGTTTATGTTGTAAAGAGTGCACTTGTGCTGTTCAAGTGTGTAGGGTTGTGTTTTAAGGTGTGAGTGTGCAGATCATGGCTTGACCTAAAGACGATGGCCACATCCTATGGCTATGAGGGGCTCCTCATGCCTGATTGCTGACAGGTACTGCTGGGATTTGAACCCAGGATCTCCTGTTTACTAGACAGGCGCTTTCACCAACTAAGCCACAGAACCTCAGCTGTGAGGTTACATTGTCTTTTCAACATTTGATTATAGAGAAATTCATAATCTTTGTTGAAAGCTCAGTGTAGAGAAATTTGACGTAATCACTTAGCGAAATTTGTTCTTTGTCCTTTTCAATTAGAGCTTTAAAGAATGAAGATACACATAGGAGATTCATCATAGCAGAAGTGTGGAAAACACCATAAACATTGTTCTGAAAAATTTTCAACCCAGCGTATTTCATGAAAAAAACAAGTAGCTGCGTGTCCTGACTTTGAGTCCTGATGGAACGATGTGGTGAAAAATCCAACAAAATTCAGCTCAGAGTCAAAAGAACACCCAGGTTTCTCACAGCGAGAAGCAATAAATAGCAGCATACCGAAAAATGCAGTTGGTGAACTTTCCCATCTTTCACTACAAGACCGAGGCAGCAGCCCTGCCACTTGGCACAAGCCCAATGCGGAATCAAGCTTAACGGAAGTAAAACGAGACATTTCGTCCTATTGTTCATGGGTCAGCGTTCTGGTAATACCCGAATTAGACCATCCTGGTAGCAAGCTGCAATGGCTGAGTTGTTAAGGCGTTGGACTTGAAATCCAATGGGGTTTCCCCACATAGGTTTAAACCCTACTTGCAACAAGGAAGGTGGCACCTTTACAGTACACATTTCACTTCTGTCTCAGGAGGAATGAAATAAAGTGCTGGAAGCATTAGCCACTCATCCAATTACTTGCAAAAATTTACTGCAATAAGACCTCCAAGGTGTTCCTTCTCTCAATCCAACTTGAATTGCTACAAACTCTATCAATTTCTTTCACAAATGTGAAAACGACACAAGTATGACGATACAACAGAAAACCTGTCTCCAAATCTTTTCGTTCCAGACAGCTAAGGCTGTTGTATTTAAAGCAGAAATCCCCCACTGAGCAGTTCATTTGGAGATGAAGCCACTTTAATATCTCAACCCCATTGCCCATTTGATATAGCTGTGGCTGTTTTCAAGGGAGGTTTGGCTTGAAGAGAGATTGCTCTCATCATCCATAAAACTTTTCATCCAATGTGCTAAGTTGGTTGTGAAAAAAAAAAAAACAAAACACAGCTAGCAGAGGATGGTTTCGGTCCATCGACCTCTGGGTTATGGGCCCAGCACGCTTCCGCTGCGCCACTCTGCTGCGCAATCTCCAGGTGGGACTTGAACCTGTAACCCCTTGGTTGAGAGGCCAGTGCCATATACTTTTGGTCAGTGGGGGGCTGGTGCTGTGCTGTTCTTTTCAGGGCCATGCAATGACAGCCATGCATACACACATTCAATGTAGAATTCAGTTCGTTCATCAGTTGCATTCAGAGAACCTTTTCTTGCAGTGGAAATAGGTAGCTGAAAAATAGGTAGCTGAACTGGCTCAACACACAGACATAACAGTACATTTTCTGATGTTAAAGCTGCATCACAATGGGCACATCATGTCCACTGGAAACGCTGAAGTCTGCACAATCAGATAAGGAAAGAAAATTGTGGAGGTGAGGGTGTAGATAGATGTAAGAGGCAATATTTGAATGATATTTTGTTTGTGATAGCTGGCTGAGTTTATGTTGTAAAGAGTGCACTTGTGCTGTTCAAGTGTGTAGGGTTGTGTTTTAAGGTGTGAGTGTGCAGATCATGGCTTGACCTAAAGACGATGGCCACATCCTATGGCTATGAGGGGCTCCTCATGCCTGATTGCTGACAGGTACTGCTGGGATTTGAACCCAGGTTCTCCTGTTTACTAGACAGGCGCTTTCACCAACTAAGCCACAGCACCTCAGCTGTGAGGTCACATTGTCTTTTCAACATTTGATTATAGAGAAATTCATAATCTTTGTTGAAAGCTCAGTGTAGAGAAACTTGACGTAATCACTTAGCAAGATTTGTTCTTTGTCCTTTTCAATTAGAGCTTTAAAGAATGAAGATACACATAGGAGATTCATCATAGCAGAAGTGTGGAAAACACCATAAACATTGTTCTGAAAAATTTTCAACCCAGCGTATTTCATGAAAAAAACAAGTAGCTGCGTGTCTTGACTTTGAGTCCTGATGGAACGATGTGGTGAAAAATCCAACAAAATTCAGCTCAGAGTCAAAAGAACACCCAGGTTTCTCACAGTGAGAAGCAATAAATAGCAGCATACCGAAAAATGCAGTTGGTGAACTTTCCCATCTTTCACTACAAGACCGAGGCAGCAGCCCTGCCACTTGGCACAAGCCCAATGCGGAATCAAGCTTAACGGAAGTAAAACGAGACATTTCGTCCTATTGTTCATGGGTCAGCGTTCTGGTAATACCCGAATTAGACCATCCTGGTAGCAAGCTGCAATGGCTGAGTTGTTAAGGCGTTGGACTTGAAATCCAATGGGGTTTCCCCACATAGGTTTAAACCCTACTTGCAACAAGGAAGGTGGCAACTTTACAGTACACATTTCACTTCTGTCTCAGGAGGAATGAAATAAAGTGCTGGAAGCAATAGCCACTCATCCAATTACTTGCAAAAATTTACTGCAATAAGACCTCCAAGGTGTTCCTTCTCTCAATCCAACTTGAATTGCTACAAACTCTATCAATTTCTTTCACAAATGTGAAAACGACACAAGTATGACGATACAACAGAAAACCTGTCTCCAAATCTTTTCGTTCCAGACAGCTAAGGCTGTTGTATTTAAAGCAGAAATCCCCCACTGAGCAGTTCATTTGGAGATGAAGCCACTTTAATATCTCAACCCCATTGCCCATTTGATATAGCTGTGGCTGTTTTCAAGGGAGGTTTGGCTTGAAGAGAGATTGCTCTCATCATCCATAAAACTTTTCATCCAATGTGCTAAGTTGGTTGTGAAAAAAAACAAAACACAGCTAGCAGAGGATGGTTTCGGTCCATCGACCTCTGGGTTATGGGCCCAGCACGCTTCCGCTGCGCCACTCTGCTGCGCAATCTCCAGGTGGGACTTGAACCTGTAACCCCTTGGTTGAGAGGCCAGTGCCATATACTTTTGGTCAGTGGGGGGCTGGTGCTGTGCTGTTCTTTTCAGGGCCATGCAATGACAGCCATGCATACACACATTCAATGTAGAATTCAGTTCGTTCATCAGTTGCATTCAGAGAACCTTTTCTTGCAGTGGAAATAGGTAGCTGAAAAATAGGTAGCTGAACTGGCTCAACACACAGACATAACAGTACATTTTCTGATGTTAAAGCTGCATCACAATGGGCACATCATGTCCACTGGAAACGCTGAAGTCTGCACAATCAGATAAGGAAAGAAAATTGTGGAGGTGAGGGTGTAGATAGATGTAAGAGGCAATATTTGAATGATATTTTGTTTGTGATAGCTGGCTGAGTTGATGTTGTAAAGAGTGCACTTGTGCTGTTCAAGTGTGTAGGGTTGTGTTTTAAGGTGTGCAGATCATGGCTTGCCCTAAAGACGATGGCCACATCCTATGGCTATGAGGGGCTCCTCATGCCTGATTGCTGACAGGTACTGCTGGGATTTGAACCCAGGTTCTCCTGTTTACTAGACAGGCGCTTTCACCAACTAAGCCACAGCACCTCAGCTGTGAGGTCACATTGTCTTTTCAACATTTGATTATAGAGAAATTCATAATCTTTGTTGAAAGCTCAGTGTAGAGAAACTTGACGTAATCACTTAGCAAGATTTGTTCTTTGTCCTTTTCAATTAGAGCTTTAAAGAATGAAGATACACATAGGAGATTCATCATAGCAGAAGTGTGGAAAACACCATAAACATTGTTCTGAAAAATTTTCAACCCAGCGTATTTCATGAAAAAAACAAGTAGCTGCGTGTCTTGACTTTGAGTCCTGATGGAACGATGTGGTGAAAAATCCAACAAAATTCAGCTCAGAGTCAAAAGAACACCCAGGTTTCTCACAGCGAGAAGCAATAAATAGCAGCATACCGAAAAATGCAGTTGGTGAACTTTCCCATCTTTCACTACAAGACCGAGGCAGCAGCCCTGCCACTTGGCACAAGCCCAATGCGGAATCAAGCTTAACGGAAGTAAAACGAGACATTTCGTCCTATTGTTCATGGGTCAGCGTTCTGGTAATACCCGAATTAGACCATCCTGGTAGCAAGCTGCAATGGCTGAGTTGTTAAGGCGTTGGACTTGAAATCCAATGGGGTTTCCCCACATAGGTTTAAACCCTACTTGCAACAAGGAAGGTGGCAACTTTACAGTACACATTTCACTTCTGTCTCAGGAGGAATGAAATAAAGTGCTGGAAGCAATAGCCACTCATCCAATTACTTGCAAAAATTTACTGCAATAAGACCTCCAAGGTGTTCCTTCTCTCAATCCAACTTGAATTGCTACAAACTCTATCAATTTCTTTCACAAATGTGAAAACGACACAAGTATGACGATACAACAGAAAACCTGTCTCCAAATCTTTTCATTCCAGACAGCTAAGGCTGTTGTATTTAAAGCAGAAATCCCCCACTGAGCAGTTCATTTGGAGATGAAGCCACTTTAATATCTCAACCCCATTGCCCATTTGATATAG
The DNA here is from genome assembly GCA_023101725.1 of Atherinomorus stipes. NCBI lineage: Eukaryota > Metazoa > Chordata > Actinopteri > Atheriniformes > Atherinidae > Atherinomorus > Atherinomorus stipes. The sequence continues at coordinate 26,848 of JALJCO010002103.1, read as the reverse complement.
CTGTGGCTGTTTTCAAGGGAGGTTTGGCTTGAAGAGAGATTGCTCTCATCATCCATAAAACTTTTCATCCAATGTGCTAAGTTGGTTGTGAAAAAAAACAAAACACAGCTAGCAGAGGATGGTTTCGGTCCATCGACCTCTGGGTTATGGGCCCAGCACGCTTCCGCTGCGCCACTCTGCTGCGCAATCTCCAGGTGGGACTTGAACCTGTAACCCCTTGGTTGAGAGGCCAGTGCCATATACTTTTGGTCAGTGGGGGGCTGGTGCTGTGCTGTTCTTTTCAGGGCCATGCAATGACAGCCATGCATACACACATTCAATGTAGAATTCAGTTCGTTCATCAGTTGCATTCAGAGAACCTTTTCTTGCAGTGGAAATAGGTAGCTGAACTGGCTCAACACACAGACATAACAGTACATTTTCTGATGTTAAAGCTGCATCACAATGGGCACATCATGTCCACTGGAAACGCTGAAGTCTGCACAATCAGATAAGGAAAGAAAATTGTGGAGGTGAGGGTGTAGATAGATGTAAGAAGCAATATTTGAATGATATTTTGTTTGTGATAGCTGGCTGAGTTTATGTTGTAAAGAGTGCACTTGTGCTGTTCAAGTGTGTAGGGTTGTGTTTTAAGGTGTGAGTGTGCAGATCATGGCTTGACCTAAAGACGATGGCCACATCCTATGGCTATGAGGGGCTCCTCATGCCTGATTGCTGACAGGTACTGCTGGGATTTGAAGCCAGGATCTCCTGTTTACTAGACAGGCGCTTTCACCAACTAAGCCACAGCACCTCAGCTGTGAGGTCACATTGTCTTTTCAACATTTGATTATAGAGAAATTCATAATCTTTGTTGAAAGCTCAGTGTAGAGAAATTTGACGTAATCACTTAGCGAAATTTGTTCTTTGTCCTTTTCAATAAGAGCTTTAAAGAATGAAGATACACATAGGAGATTCATCATAGCAGAAGTGTGGAAAACACCATAAACATTGTTCTGAAAAATTTTCAACCCAGCGTATTTCATGAAAAAAACAAGTAGCTGCGTGTCCTGACTTTGAGTCCTGATGGAACGATGTGGTGAAAAATCCAACAAAATTCAGCTCAGAGTCAAAAGAACACCCAGGTTTCTCACAGCGAGAAGCAATAAATAGCAGCATACCGAAAAATGCAGTTGGTGAACTTTCCCATCTTTCACTACAAGACCGAGGCAGCAGCCCTGCCACTTGGCACAAGCCCAATGCGGAATCAAGCTTAACGGAAGTAAAACGAGACATTTCGTCCTATTGTTCATGGGTCAGCGTTCTGGTAATACCCGAATTAGACCATCCTGGTAGCAAGCTGCAATGGCTGAGTTGTTAAGGCGTTGGACTTGAAATCCAATGGGGTTTCCCCACATAGGTTTAAACCCTACTTGCAACAAGGAAGGTGGCACCTTTACAGTACACATTTCACTTCCGTCTCAGGAGGAATGAAATAAAGTGCTGGAAGCATTAGCCACTCATCCAATTACTTGCAAAAATTTACTGCAATAAGACCTCCAAGGTGTTCCTTCTCTCAATCCAACTTGAATTGCTACAAACTCTATCAATTTCTTTCACAAATGTGAAAACGACACAAGTATGACGATACAACAGAAAACCTGTCTCCAAATCTTTTCGTTCCAGACAGCTAAGGCTGTTGTATTTAAAGCAGAAATCCCCCACTGAGCAGTTCATTTGGAGATGAAGCCACTTTAATATCTCAACCCCATTGCCCATTTGATATAGCTGTGGCTGTTTTCAAGGGAGGTTTGGCTTGAAGAGAGATTGCTCTCATCATCCATAAAACTTTTCATCCAATGTGCTAAGTTGGTTGTGAAAAAAACAAAAAACAAAACACAGCTAGCAGAGGATGGTTTCGGTCCATCGACCTCTGGGTTATGGGCCCAGCACGCTTCCGCTGCGCCACTCTGCTGCGCAATCTCCAGGTGGGACTTGAACCTGTAACCCCTTGGTTGAGAGGCCAGTGCCATATACTTTTGGTCAGTGGGGGGCTGGTGCTGTGCTGTTCTTTTCAGGGCCATGCAATGACAGCCATGCATACACACATTCAATGTAGAATTCAGTTCGTTCATCAGTTGCATTCAGAGAACCTTTTCTTGCAGTGGAAATAGGTAGCTGAAAAATAGGTAGCTGAACTGGCTCAACACACAGACATAACAGTACATTTTCTGATGTTAAAGCTGCATCACAATGGGCACATCATGTCCACTGGAAACGCTGAAGTCTGCACAATCAGATAAGGAAAGAAAATTGTGGAGGTGAGGGTGTAGATAGATGTAAGAGGCAATATTTGAATGATATTTTGTTTGTGATAGCTGGCTGAGTTTATGTTGTAAAGAGTGCACTTGTGCTGTTCAAGTGTGTAGGGTTGTGTTTTAAGGTGTGAGTGTGCAGATCATGGCTTGACCTAAAGACGATGGCCACATCCTATGGCTATGAGGGGCTCCTCATGCCTGATTGCTGACAGGTACTGCTGGGATTTGAACCCAGGTTCTCCTGTTTACTAGACAGGCGCTTTCACCAACTAAGCCACAGCACCTCAGCTGTGAGGTCACATTGTCTTTTCAACATTTGATTATAGAGAAATTCATAATCTTTGTTGAAAGCTCAGTGTAGAGAAACTTGACGTAATCACTTAGCAAGATTTGTTCTTTGTCCTTTTCAATTAGAGCTTTAAAGAATGAAGATACACATAGGAGATTCATCATAGCAGAAGTGTGGAAAACACCATAAACATTGTTCTGAAAAATTTTCAACCCAGCGTATTTCATGAAAAAAACAAGTAGCTGCGTGTCTTGACTTTGAGTCCTGATGGAACGATGTGGTGAAAAATCCAACAAAATTCAGCTCAGAGTCAAAAGAACACCCAGGTTTCTCACAGTGAGAAGCAATAAATAGCAGCATACCGAAAAATGCAGTTGGTGAACTTTCCCATCTTTCACTACAAGACCGAGGCAGCAGCCCTGCCACTTGGCACAAGCCCAATGCGGAATCAAGCTTAACGGAAGTAAAACGAGACATTTCGTCCTATTGTTCATGGGTCAGCGTTCTGGTAATACCCGAATTAGACCATCCTGGTAGCAAGCTGCAATGGCTGAGTTGTTAAGGCGTTGGACTTGAAATCCAATGGGGTTTCCCCACATAGGTTTAAACCCTACTTGCAACAAGGAAGGTGGCAACTTTACAGTACACATTTCACTTCTGTCTCAGGAGGAATGAAATAAAGTGCTGGAAGCAATAGCCACTCATCCAATTACTTGCAAAAATTTACTGCAATAAGACCTCCAAGGTGTTCCTTCTCTCAATCCAACTTGAATTGCTACAAACTCTATCAATTTCTTTCACAAATGTGAAAACGACACAAGTATGACGATACAACAGAAAACCTGTCTCCAAATCTTTTCGTTCCAGACAGCTAAGGCTGTTGTATTTAAAGCAGAAATCCCCCACTGAGCAGTTCATTTGGAGATGAAGCCACTTTAATATCTCAACCCCATTGCCCATTTGATATAGCTGTGGCTGTTTTCAAGGGAGGTTTGGCTTGAAGAGAGATTGCTCTCATCATCCATAAAACTTTTCATCCAATGTGCTAAGTTGGTTGTGAAAAAAAACAAAACACAGCTAGCAGAGGATGGTTTCGGTCCATCGACCTCTGGGTTATGGGCCCAGCACGCTTCCGCTGCGCCACTCTGCTGCGCAATCTCCAGGTGGGACTTGAACCTGTAACCCCTTGGTTGAGAGGCCAGTGCCATATACTTTTGGTCAGTGGGGGGCTGGTGCTGTGCTGTTCTTTTCAGGGCCATGCAATGACAGCCATGCATACACACATTCAATGTAGAATTCAGTTCGTTCATCAGTTGCATTCAGAGAACCTTTTCTTGCAGTGGAAATAGGTAGCTGAAAAATAGGTAGCTGAACTGGCTCAACACACAGACATAACAGTACATTTTCTGATGTTAAAGCTGCATCACAATGGGCACATCATGTCCACTGGAAACGCTGAAGTCTGCACAATCAGATAAGGAAAGAAAATTGTGGAGGTGAGGGTGTAGATAGATGTAAGAGGCAATATTTGAATGATATTTTGTTTGTGATAGCTGGCTGAGTTGATGTTGTAAAGAGTGCACTTGTGCTGTTCAAGTGTGTAGGGTTGTGTTTTAAGGTGTGCAGATCATGGCTTGCCCTAAAGACGATGGCCACATCCTATGGCTATGAGGGGCTCCTCATGCCCGATTGCTGACAGGTACTGCTGGGATTTGAACCCAGGTTCTCCTGTTTACTAGACAGGCGCTTTCACCAACTAAGCCACAGCACCTCAGCTGTGAGGTCACATTGTCTTTTCAACATTTGATTATAGAGAAATTCATAATCTTTGTTGAAAGCTCAGTGTAGAGAAACTTGACGTAATCACTTAGCAAGATTTGTTCTTTGTCCTTTTCAATTAGAGCTTTAAAGAATGAAGATACACATAGGAGATTCATCATAGCAGAAGTGTGGAAAACACCATAAACATTGTTCTGAAAAATTTTCAACCCAGCGTATTTCATGAAAAAAACAAGTAGCTGCGTGTCCTGACTTTGAGTCCTGATGGAACGATGTGGTGAAAAATCCAACAAAATTCAGCTCAGAGTCAAAAGAACACCCAGGTTTCTCACAGCGATAAGCAATAAACAGCAGCATACCGAAAAATGCAGTTGGTGAACTTTCCCATCTTTCACTACAAGACCGAGGCAGCAGCCCTGCCACTTGGCACAAGCCCAATGCGGAATCAAGCTTAACGGAAGTAAAACGAGACATTTCGTCCTATTGTTCATGGGTCAGCGTTCTGGTAATACCCGAATTAGACCATCCTGGTAGCAAGCTGCAATGGCTGAGTTGTTAAGGCGTTGGACTTGAAATCCAATGGGGTTTCCCCACATAGGTTTAAACCCTACTTGCAACAAGGAAGGTGGCACCTTTACAGTACACATTTCACTTCCGTCTCAGGAGGAATGAAATAAAGTGCTGGAAGCATTAGCCACTCATCCAATTACTTGCAAAAATTTACTGCAATAAGACCTCCAAGGTGTTCCTTCTCTCAATCCAACTTGAATTGCTACAAACTCTATCAATTTCTTTCACAAATGTGAAAACGACACAAGTATGACGATACAACAGAAAACCTGTCTCCAAATCTTTTCGTTCCAGACAGCTAAGGCTGTTGTATTTAAAGCAGAAATCCCCCACTGAGCAGTTCATTTGGAGATGAAGCCACTTTAATATCTCAACCCCATTGCCCATTTGATATAGCTGTGGCTGTTTTCAAGGGAGGTTTGGCTTGAAGAGAGATTGCTCTCATCATCCATAAAACTTTTCATCCAATGTGCTAAGTTGGTTGTGAAAAAAAACAAAACACAGCTAGCAGAGGATGGTTTCGGTCCATCGACCTCTGGGTTATGGGCCCAGCACGCTTCCGCTGCGCCACTCTGCTGCGCAATCTCCAGGTGGGACTTGAACCTGTAACCCCTTGGTTGAGAGGCCAGTGCCATATACTTTTGGTCAGTGGGGGGCTGGTGCTGTGCTGTTCTTTTCAGGGCCATGCAATGACAGCCATGCATACACACATTCAATGTAGAATTCAGTTCGTTCATCAGTTGCATTCAGAGAACCTTTTCTTGCAGTGGAAATAGGTAGCTGAACTGGCTCAACACACAGACATAACAGTACATTTTCTGATGTTAAAGCTGCATCACAATGGGCACATCATGTCCACTGGAAACGCTGAAGTCTGCACAATCAGATAAGGAAAGAAAATTGTGGAGGTGAGGGTGTAGATAGATGTAAGAAGCAATATTTGAATGATATTTTGTTTGTGATAGCTGGCTGAGTTTATGTTGTAAAGAGTGCACTTGTGCTGTTCAAGTGTGTAGGGTTGTGTTTTAAGGTGTGAGTGTGCAGATCATGGCTTGACCTAAAGACGATGGCCACATCCTATGGCTATGAGGGGCTCCTCATGCCTGATTGCTGACAGGTACTGCTGGGATTTGAAGCCAGGATCTCCTGTTTACTAGGCAGGCGCTTTCACCAACTAAGCCACAGCACCTCAGCTGTGAGGTCACATTGTCTTTTCAACATTTGATTATAGAGAAATTCATAATCTTTGTTGAAAGCTCAGTGTAGAGAAATTTGACGTAATCACTTAGCGAAATTTGTTCTTTGTCCTTTTCAATTAGAGCTTTAAAGAATGAAGATACACATAGGAGATTCATCATAGCAGAAGTGTGGAAAACACCATAAACATTGTTCTGAAAAATTTTCAACCCAGCGTATTTCATGAAAAAAACAAGTAGCTGCGTGTCCTGACTTTGAGTCCTGATGGAACGATGTGGTGAAAAATCCAACAAAATTCAGCTCAGAGTCAAAAGAACACCCAGGTTTCTCACAGCGAGAAGCAATAAATAGCAGCATACCGAAAAATGCAGTTGGTGAACTTTCCCATCTTTCACTACAAGACCGAGGCAGCAGCCCTGCCACTTGGCACAAGCCCAATGCGGAATCAAGCTTAACGGAAGTAAAACGAGACATTTCGTCCTATTGTTCATGGGTCAGCGTTCTGGTAATACCCGAATTAGACCATCCTGGTAGCAAGCTGCAATGGCTGAGTTGTTAAGGCGTTGGACTTGAAATCCAATGGGGTTTCCCCACATAGGTTTAAACCCTACTTGCAACAAGGAAGGTGGCACCTTTACAGTACACATTTCACTTCCGTCTCAGGAGGAATGAAATAAAGTGCTGGAAGCATTAGCCACTCATCCAATTACTTGCAAAAATTTACTGCAATAAGACCTCCAAGGTGTTCCTTCTCTCAATCCAACTTGAATTGCTACAAACTCTATCAATTTCTTTCAAAAATGTGAAAACGACACAAGTATGACGATACAACAGAAAACCTGTCTCCAAATCTTTTCGTTCCAGACAGCTAAGGCTGTTGTATTTAAAGCAGAAATCCCCCACTGAGCAGTTCATTTGGAGATGAAGCCACTTTAATATCTCAACCCCATTGCCCATTTGATATAGCTGTGGCTGTTTTCAAGGGAGGTTTGGCTTGAAGAGAGATTGCTCTCATCATCCATAAAACTTTTCATCCAATGTGCTAAGTTGGTTGTGAAAAAAAACAAAACACAGCTAGCAGAGGATGGTTTCGGTCCATCGACCTCTGGGTTATGGGCCCAGCACGCTTCCGCTGTGCAATCTCCAGGTGGGACTTGAACCTGTAACCCCTTGGTTGAGAGGCCAGTGCCATATACTTTTGGTCAGTGGGGGGCTGCTGCTGTTCATACTGATCTACTGAGCTTCAATAAAGGCGCATGTCAACGTTATTTATCAAGTTGGAACAACACAACATCGGATCTGAGCGGATGAGTGAAACTCCGCCCACCTGACTCGCCATTCAGTCACAAGGGCAGTAAACGGAGCAGACCCAGACTAGTGCAGCCGTTGTCTTGCGACGCCTCCAAAGCGCCACTTCAGGCGTGTTAATCCTGCTGGTTTATTCTCCGGTTCACTGAGTTTTCTAATGGAAGGCTGACTAGCTCCTGCTAAAAGTCACCACATATTCATGCTACTTAAACAGCCTGAGCTAAACGCGACTTGTAAGTAAACGGAGGTAACGTGGGGGGGGGGGCGTCTCATGCTCATGTCACGAAGGTGCTTTTGTTTGTGTTTGTGAATATGCGCATTGATGAAACATGTAGACGGTAGAGCAACATGAAGAAGAAATCCAAGAAAATGTAGATTTAAAAACATGAATAATTTGATATAAACATTTACTCGCCATGTGGCAGATAGACCTTTAAGATTTACTCGCCAAAAAATTAACTCGCATTTGGCGCCTGGCGAGTGTTAATTTCGGATCTTGAGACTATGTTGTTATTGTGCGACTTGTGATGAGTTTAGCAACTTTTGTATCGATTGATCAAAAGTAATGATTGAGATTCTGAGTCTTGAGTCATTGCTTTCCTCTGATTATCGTCTTTTTTAAAATACTCTCTGACATGGCGTTGTCCAGCCACTTGTTTGGCCGTGCTGACATTGCAGCGCAGTTCTTCTCCGCTGCGGCTTGTGTAGCTCCCTCTGGCATCGGGCATCAACCAGTCATGTTGCGTCATTGGATGTTTGCGTGCCCTCAGATTTTATTTCTTTTACTCAACATCCGTACTACTTTCAAATAATGAAATGGTTATATGAGTATTGGTTATATTTCCAGGATTTACTGTAAAAAGGGAGGGGATGGAATGGGGGGATGGCAGTTTTACAGGGGGGATGATTTTGATCGTTTTTATTTCAGGGGGGATGCGATCCCCCCTCATCTCCCCTCAACGCGAGTACTATGGAAGCATATGTGCACCTTTAAGGGCAATTTGCAATTCATTTGGCAAAATGGCAATTCAATATTTAAAATGGCAATTTAATTTTTAAATTGGCAATTCAATGTTTAATTTTGTCATGTAATTTGAAATTGTATTTGGCAATTGACAATGCAATGTACAAAGTGGCAATGTAATCTCCAAAATAGTTTTAAAAATTTGAATGGCAAGCAGGAATTAAAATTGAATGATACGATGTCATATTGCCATGGTATACTTGCACCTTTATTCAAATAGATATTCATTTGTCAAAATGTACTGAAGCATGTGTGCACTTTTAATTTTAAAATGGCAATTTAAATGTTAAAATGGCATTTTAAATGTTAAAATGGCATTTTAATTGTTAAAATGGCAATTTAATATTTTATGTTGTCGTGCAATTTGACAATGTATTTGTCAATTGTCAATTCAATGTGAAAAGTGGCTATTCAATTGTTAAAATGGCAATTTAATATTTCATTTTATCATGCAATTTGACAATGGATTTGTCAATTGTCAATTCAATGTGAAAAGTGGCTATTCAATTGTTAAATGGCAATTCAATATTTTATTTTATCATGCAATTTGACAATGTATGTGTCAATTGTCAATTCAATGTGAAAAGTGGCTATTCGATTGTTAAAATGGCAATTTAATATTCTATCATGCAATTTGACAATGTATTTCTCAATTGTCAATTTAATGTGCAAAGCTGCAATGCATTCCTCTCATCAGTTTGTATTTGTCAATGCAACAGCGCCCCCTCATTGCATTGCATTTTGCCACACGCGTTATCTGCACCAATATTCTATTTGACATTTCCAACTGTCAGGTCTCTCATCAAGGCGGGTCTTCGTACGTCACTTTTGTGGCAGCCAGGTAGCTTATTGGTATTCCTCCCATGGACACGCCCGACTCGACTGATTTGACAAAACGCATCATGGCGGTGCAGAGATGCCACAGTCAAACTGAGTAATAACATAAAAAAACCCCAAACCATAACATTAGTTTTTATCGTCAAAATGAAAATGCACTCGCTGTGGAGCGCTGGGGCGTCGGGCCCAAATCGAGCTGTCAGCGGCACTTTCGCCGGCGGCAAGACCCCGACAAACGCCGGGGGGTTATGAGTGGAGGTGTTAGCCGGCCTCCTGGAGCTGCACAACGGGCATGTCAAGATAACAGTCCAGCTCAATCCGTGTTCGTTCTTTGGTTTTCCCGTTTCAAAACAAAATGTGAAAAAATGAAAAAGCAGCTGGTTTGTTGTTGTTGTTTTTTTTTTTGTTTTTTTTTTTTTTACGAAATTAGACAAACGAAAATTCCAAAAATGAATAATGGAATGTTTTTTTTTTATTTTTCTTTTTATTGATAAAAACTTTTAATGAACTGATGGGAGCACCTGGAGGGAAGGCACCTCCCCTGATCAAACTGATAACAGCTGTTTTTAAGCCTATGTGCGGACAGCAGAGAGACGAGAGAGGACTGATGGGGCAAAACGTTGGAGAAGAAGGCGCAGCAGTTGGGTTGCGGATGCCCGGGCTCAGAGAGCTCAGGTGATGGTGGTGAGCAGAGGTGTGGCTGTCGTGAGCTGGAGGACGGCCGCCGTGAGAGCGGCTTCCCAGAGTCAGTAGGCTAAAGCTGCCGTGGTGTCCCGAGGAATCCGATGGCCTGAGGGAGGGGGCCACAGACACAGCCATTTAGACCCTTTAATATTTTACTATTTCTATTTTATTAGTTTTATTTATTTGATTACTTTTAATAAAGCTTTTTTTTTTTGGCTAAATTTTTAATCACTGCAAGTTGCATATTGGAGAGAATCACCACGTGTGTGTGTGTGCGGGTGGGTGCGTACGACACGTCCTTGTTTCTTGTTTCTGCACCCGAGGAGAAGGACCATGGATGTAAACAATGGCCTGAAAAGTTAGATCATATTTTTCTGGCTCTGATTGAACATCAACCTGGAAACTGATGAAAGTGTTGTGGGAAGTTTCCATATGGTCCAGTCAGCTCAGTGTGTAGTAAGAGAGAGGGTGCGCACGCGCGGAGGAGGCGCACCGCTGTGGACGAGGCCAGAAGAGAAAAGCGTGTGAAATGCATCCGGTAAAGAGACGCTGACTGCAGCAGGTAGAGAGAATAGCAGTGATAAATGTGCAGCATATGCACATAAGCAGATGTTTGACCATTGTCCACTTTCTTCGTGTAGCAGTAGCCATTAATCCCATTTTTAGAGATTTTTCTCTGATCTACTGCATGCACGGTTTCTTCATTCAAAGATTTAGTAGTTCATAGCCTGCTCCACATTTCAAAGCCTTAAGTGTCAGTTTTCGCAATAAAACCCATGACATTATGTGATATGATAGCCTTTTTATGATAGGCTGTACTAAACAAACAAGTGTGTTTTATTTATGACTGAAGTAAAAATCAAACACTGTGGGTTTTCAATTATTTCGGTTTTATGTTTTTTCATTTAGGGTTTAAAACAGAAAAAGCAAAAAACTACAGTTATTTTGTTTTTGCGATTTTATTTTGAAACAGGAAAACCAAAGAACGAACCATACACGAATTCAGCTGCTATCGCAGCTTGGAGGAGGAAATGTGGCTGAGACAGAAGGTAAGAAGATATGACTAGACACCGGTCTGCGTTGGACGTTACACGTCATCCTTGTTATTATTATGATTATTATTAAGTTACAGTAAATGTGGGACACAGAGCAGGTTAAGGAAAATAAATTTATTGAGGCAAATATGGGCATGGGTAAATGGTATGAGGAGCAATATCTGGAGCTGAGCAGGTGTAGAAAAGAACCAATGGGGGTGCTGGCAGGGCACAGTCCAGGTCAGATGAGCAGGGCTGCTGGATGAGAGGTTCTGAGGTCTCTGGAGCTGCTGTGACAACAGTTATGTGCCCCTAAGCAAAACAGCAGACAAACTGTTAGTTTCCTGTGGTGGCTACATAATTGTACAATGTAAACCACTAAGAAGATTTAAATATTTGTGGAGGTGCCCCCCCCCATTCTTTTCCTCTTCGTTTTTTTTTTTTAATTTATTTTTTTATTTGTTTGTTTGTGAACAGACGCTACCCAGATATTGTGAATTCGCACATTGAGTTATGAAACTAGCATAAACATAGTTTGTCACTACAGCAGGACAGCCTGGCCATGAGCCGAATGCTTCGGGCAGGCGAAGTAGCTACATTGACCGTTTCTGGGTCTGACCACCACGCGGGGCTGTGGTCTCCGCCTCACCTTCCCTTCTGCACGGTTAGATATCACCCACCAGACACACAAGAAGAGGCTAACGTTGCACTCTGCGCACTACATGTGCCGAGCTGCAGCATCCTCTCCTACTGTACACAATACCGCAAAAGTACACTCTAACAAACAAAATCTAACAGTGAGCTGAATGCTCCGGGCAGGTAAAGATATATCGTTAGTTTTATGCTAAGCACATCTGACCTGATGTCACCCACTTCTCCAGCAAAGCCCAGCAGCGATCCGCCATCACTCTTCGTCCCTCTGAGAATAAAAAATAAATAAATAAATAATAATCATAATAATAACACGGATGATGTGTCACGTCCAACGCAGATCGGTGTCTAGTCATGTCTTCTTACCTTCTGTCTCAGCCACATTTTCTTTCTTCAAGCTGCGATAGCAGCTTGACTGTTATCTTGACATGCCCGTTGTGCAGCTCCAGGAGGCCGGCTAACCCCTCCGCTCCTACCCCCCGGCGTTGTTGGGGTCTTGCCGCCGGCGAAAGTGCCGTTGACAGCTCGATTTGGGCCCGACGCCCCAGCGCTCCACAGCGAGTGCATTTTCATTTTGACGATAAAAACTAATGTTATGGTTTGGGGTTTTTTTATGTTATTACTCAGTTTGACTGTGGCATCTCTGCACCGCCATGATGCGTTTTGTCAAATCAGTCGAGTCGGGCGTGTCCATGGGAGGAATACCAATAAGCTACCTGGCTGCCACAAAAGTGACGTACGAAGACCCGCCTTGATGAGAGACCTGACAGTTGGAAATGTCAAATAGAATATTGGTGCAGATAACGCGTGTGGCAAAATGCAATGCAATGAGGGGGCGCTGTTGCATTGACAAATACAAACTGATGAGAGGAATGCATTGCAGCTTTGCACATTAAATTGACAATTGAGAAATACATTGTCAAATTGCATGATAGAATATTAAATTGCCATTTTAACAATCGAATAGCCACTTTTCACATTGAATTGACAATTGACACATACATTGTCAAATTGCGTGATAAAATAAATATTGAATTGTCATTTTAACAATTGAATAGCCACTTTTCACATTGAATTGACAATTGACAAATACATTGTCAAATTGCACGACAACATAAAATATTAAATTGCCATTTTAACAATTAAAATGCCATTTTAACATTTAAAATGCCATTTTAACATTTAAATTGCCATTTTAAAATTAAAAGTGCACACATGCTTCAGTACATTTTGACAAATGAATATCTATTTGAATAAAGGTGCAAGTATACCATGGCAATATGACATCGTATCATTCAATTTTAATTCCTGCTTGCCATTCAAATTTTTAAAACTATTTTGAAGATTACATTGCCACTTTGTACATTGCATTGTCAATTGCCAAATACAATTTCAAATTACATGACAAAATTAAACATTGAATTGCCAATTTAAAAATTAAATTGCCATTTTAAATATTGAATTGCCATTTTGCCAAATGAATTGCAAATTGCCCTTAAAGGTGCACATATGCTTCCATAGAGTACTGGCCGTGGTAAATAATTAGCCTTTAAAAAATTAGAAGATAACAACTTACATGGTTCCAGTTGAGTTTTAAATAGTTCCCGTTTATAAGGATGAAGATGGAGGGAAGAATAAATCTTTGGAAGCAGCTGGAGGAGATCTGATGACCGGAGACGTTCATATAACCGAGCTGCAGCTGTCTGCCGATACAGTAGCTGTATGACCGATGTGTTGAAGCGACGATGGATGAAAAAGACTATTTCAGAGGAGATGATCACAGTTTTATTGTGTTAGAAGTCTTAACACATTGGTGCCTGAAGTTTCAGTAAACAGATGCTGTAGACAGGAGAGACAAGCAGAGAGGTCCGGCTCCTGCCTGTTTCACGGTGAGTACCACTCCGACCAGCGTCTTTATCCTCTTCCAAAAAAAATTCTGAATGTGTACGAAACCTAAATAAACTAACGCTGCACTTACGAGCTTTTAACCATTAACTGTCAATACAATTTGAAGGCTGAGTCGTTACTGTTTGTCTGTAAAACTGGAAAAGGAACTTAAAAACCGCAATGAAGCCATTGACTTCAATGATAAATAAGCTGCGAAGACTCTCTGGCAGACGTCACATCCGAACAGAAGTTGTGAGAACCTTCTTGTACGTGCGTCTTGTCCTCGAACTGAGTCCCCAAACGGACCGAGACTCGCGGACTATGCTTTCTGAATGCACCCTTAAAAAGAAAAAACGGATGTGGATCAAGTCATGGAGATGTTGGTGTTTGCAGTGAGGATGGTTTACATCACAAAAGAAGTTGGAGGTGAGATAATTATCACTTTTAGGAAACGTGGTTCCTCTGCTGTTTACTGGGAAGCTAACAAGCTAGCCACTCGGCTGTACTCTTATGTTCGCCGACAACCATTCGCGCATGCGTTCTTGTGTTCTGGAGGCGTGTTTTCAGGGAGGTGTACATTTTTTTTTAATGTGGCGCTATCCAAGATCCCTTAACCTGCCTTTAATGCACACCAGTTACCATTAAAATTCTCACTGACCATGGTAAAGGTCAGTGAGTTTATAAAACGTATATTTACAAGGCAGTGGTATAACTTATGTGTATCTTTACTAAAGCCTGTCTTTAGATTTCATTATAAGGTGAGTGAGTTTAGGTGGTCAAGATTACTACACATGAGGAAATATACTGGTATGTATATTTAAATTAACCTCTAGCCCTTTACAGGTTAGTATAATCTTTTTCAGTTCCAGATATCTGTGGTTGAAGTTTTTGTGTAGTTCTTTTGTTATTTTGAAGAAATAATTCACGTGTAAGTGATAAACTGAGGCAACAAAAAGTTTAGTTCATTAAATGTAAAAATCTTCATAAAGAACTTGTAGTACTTCTTTGGATCAAGACAAAGAGGAAACTTTGAGATGCGACTTTAAGTTATGTTACTATTAATTTACTGGTCTGGCCCATTTGAGATCAAACTATGCTGTTTGTTGCCCTTGAACTAAAATGACTTTAACACCGCTGTTCTAATGGTTTCAATGTCTGAGAGCAGCGTTGACTTTAACAATCAAAGGGCAACTGTGAATAAGGCTTTGACAAATATTCAACTAATGCATGTGGATAGGAATTTGGTTAGGGGAATGAACCGGACCTGACGTCTTACTTTTAAATAAAACATTTTATTATAAATTTTTATTTCCTTTACAACACAGACATATCTCCTTCACATAGAGAGCATAGTTAAATACAGCTTTTCATCCAGCCAATAGTTAAGTGAGTTTCTGTCTATTTTGAGACGGTCCCTGAAACTTTCCCCTCAATCTTCCTCTTCTCCTTCCTCTTGTTCGTTCTCTCTGATGGACTAATTATTGTCGTTGTTCTGCCGCTCGCGCCGCTGGCTGCCAAATGGAATTAAAAACCAATTATTGATAAATGAAGAGTGGCTTTAGTTCTCTTTATGCGCGTGTGCATGTGAGTGTGAGAGTGTGTGTGTGTGTCTGGAACTGAGCCTAGACCACAGTACTACATCTGTCTTCCAAACGCTGTCACAGCCATTCATGTGTGGTGTAGCATCCTGTGCATTCAACACACACATCTGCACTGTAACGCCTTCAGTGCAGCAGTGTGTGTGTGCCAAATATGTTTATGCATCTGTGCTTTCAAATGTGTGTGTTGAATATCTGTGACATATGCATTACATTTGCATGTACATGCATGCAGGTATAAGTGCAGATGCATAGGTTTGCACATGTATGTGAGGGAGTAAAAGCTGGTTCTGACTTTAAGTGTTTTTGTTATGTGTTTTGGTTGTGTGATATATTGATGTGTGCACAGATGGTGGATGATGAGCATATGAATTTTGTTTCACACTTTACAGTACATGTCTTGACAACAGCTTTTACGTGTAAATCATAAGAATTTTTCTTTTCATCAAATTTATTGGTCTATACATACTATTTGATCCCTCGTATGACATTAAAAATTAACTCAGAAGTAAACCAGGCCATTAATTAAAAGATGATGTTATATGTTTTCATATTAGAGAGAGGGTTCATATAGTGGCCGGCAAGTCCAAGATAATGTTACAGAAAGTGAAACATTTAAAAATTTTGTGACACACATCACGGAAACCGTGTTTATATGTGCAAAACAAAAATACAATGCTGAATTGTATTAGCAGAATTGATCCAGCTACCAACTTAACTAGCAGAGATGTTTTGCCCGTTTTGTAAAGCCAATTTTCAACTTTTAAGCCATTTTGTGATGATTGTGGACATATTTTGGACTTTCTTGCCAATGTGGAGAGAGGTGCCATCAGACATCAGACTGGAACTTTGTGGACCTGGACAATCTGACTACAGGACAATGACTCGGGTGCATAAGCAGATGTATAAACTTTCTGTGACAGTTGACAGTCCCGTCGCTATGCATCCAAGTGATCGTGCCCTGGCTACTTGTCCACAAGGATATCTCTTTGGCCACATGGTTAGTGTGTGTGACTCCTATCCAGGACTCTAGGGTTCAAACCCTGTGCAGGCCCTCCTTTGTCCTGCCACAAACTAGCATTGCAAGTTGGGGTGCGTGTACGATGGTGGGTCCATGGATTCCATGGGAGCCTGTACAGATCCCAAGGATGTGCTTGTGAAAAAAGGGAGGAGAGATGTGAGAGTTGAAAGTCCTGTCTCTATGACTTCAAGTGATTATGTGTCCTGGCTACTTGGGTACAAAGACATCCCTTTGGCTGAATGGTCAACACGTTTGACTCTTATCTGAGAGACCAGGGTTCAAGGAGTGAAAAAAAGCAAATTATAGATGTTACATAGGTTGTTTACTCAAATTTGCAGTATCTCTCCACTTTGTTTAAAAAACAGTCAAATCCTGGAGAGTTTTTAATCATAAAGTGCATTTGAGGCTTGAACGCATCATTTGTGCTGCATAAAGTCATTAAATGTGTTTGCACAAGTATGTGCCATTGGCAATGGAGAAACATCCAGGAACTCAGTTCTTGGTGGTTCAAACTCAGATGGTGGACTTGAAGCCAGGCAGGTTGCAAGCATCAGGTACTCTTCAATAGTCACAGCTGCATGTGACCAAGATAAAACATGGGACACTCAAGTAACTGGTTCTCTCTCCCCCAAGCTGCAAGAAAGCCGTAAGATTATCTGTAGTCCCTATTTGGCAAACTAAGCAATATCTTTATCTCTGCTGGAACCTTGTTTGCCTTGATGACTTTGGACCTCAGAGGCCTCATATATGGAGTTTTTGATGTCAAAGTATATTTTTGGTGAGTTGGTCGAAGTTTGAATATATATATCATACAAATACACACGCATACATATAAAACACAACAGTAAGTAAAATGCATCATAAAAAGAGTGGTTAAGGTAATAAGATAGAAAATTAATGATTAAGATTCAAATAAAGCAGAATTAATATATTACCCTAATTAAAAAAAAAAATCAACAAGACACACATTCAATTAAAAGCCAGGGTAAAAAGGTCTTGAGCCTGGCCTTAAACTTCAACCACCCTCAGATCCTCTGACAAAAGAGTCCCACAAATGTAGGGCATAAAAGCTAAAAGAGGACTCGCCCTGAGTCTTTGTGAGAACATTTGGTATTCACAGAAGTCATCTGTCAGAGGACCTAAGAGCTCTTGAGGGCTTCTAGTGGCTCAAAATATCTGAAATATAGGAAGGCCCATGACCATTACGAGTTCTAAAAACCAGTAAAAAGAACTTTAAAATTCCTGAGATAAAAGGTGGGACATATTTTCAGTGAGTGACAGCTGTGTTCCTTTGCGAGCCAGGTCACCTGCAGTAGAGACTGTCTTGGTTGTTTATTTTGCGTGTGGCTGCAACTTGGTAATTGTTACTAGGAAACTGGCCCAGTTCAATTTGTAAACTGGTTATAGTTGAGTTTTGTTTGCTACATTACTAGTTTAGCTGCATCTGGTTGTGTTTTTGTTTGTATTCAGTGGAGACAGCCAGGTTTTTGTTTATTTGTATTGGCCATTAGCTATTATGAATATTTGACTGCCTGTCCCTCTTTTTTTTGTTTTTTTATCTTGTATATCTCACCTGCCACTCGGAACAATAAACTCTCCTATAGTCCACCTTCTATATGGGCATCTTTATTTTACAGACCTCCTCTTACCTTAGCGACGCTGGATTGTACACTGCTTCTGAAAGAAAGTTGACAGAATGAAGAGAGCATCTCAGTTTGCAAAACCACGGTCCATACCACTGAAGCTCCAAAAATGGGTTTGTGAACATAAAAATTTGATCACTTAACAACTGAAGTTGAACCAACATGTTACGCATATATGATAACAGGGGCGGACTAGGACAATGATTCAGGCCAGGAATTTGATACCATCCCAGGCCACTTCCACCAAATTAACACAAAATGCTAAGAGTGAATTAGGCTGGGCGCCTACTGAAGTAAGACCCTAGAATATCAAAACAAAGGCTCCACATGTGGCCACACAGCTTTTTGTTTCTTTCCCTTACAAAATAAATATTTGTTGTGCTGCAACAACATACATGTAAATCACAAACTGAAATTTTACTTAATCAACTACAATATTGTTAAATGTGCAGTATGTACAATTAAGCATACTGTAAATCAAATGAAATTACACCATCATCCACCTAAACTTGATACTTACCCTATAACAGGTACCAGACTAGTTGACTACTGTCAGCCATTGTATCATACCATAAATAAGAGGTGCACCAATTGTGCAGATGTGTGGGTTTATTTTCTGTAACACTCAACAAGAAAACTTCCAACACAAAAAACTATTCTAAAACTATAACAAGCATGTTTGGTTTGTACTTAAATTGTACCAAAAGATTCTTGCTGTGATTCCTCACTGCTGCTGCTGTCCACCACTGCCGTGACCGCAGGAGCTCTTGCAGCACTGTCGCTGATCTGCGCCATGTGTCCGCAGGTCGGCAGCAGTCACATAGCTTCACAAAGAGTGTGACAAAGAGGCATTCAACTTCTCTGCCTGTGTCTGTGTGAGCTTCATTAGCTTCAACGGGACAGCTGGCATGATGGATTGTTTGTTCAAAACTCAAATGCGACCTGACAAGCCAGGCTAATTTGGTGACCAGGCCACCGGGAAATGTCCCGGTGCTCCCGATGGCCAATCCACCACTGGGTGATAGGGATTTAACGATATCCACATTTCATGATACGACATCCTCACGATATGAACCTCACGATACGATATTTATCTCGATATTGTGGGGAGGCTCACGATAACAATAATGATGGTAAAAAATGCTTTGACCATCATTGTTACAATATTTATTGTCATATTCAAGGTTGTGACATTTTGAACTGCTTGAAAAACCTTTGCTGAAGCGTGACATATATTGAAAATATATTGAAAAGACAGCTCAGGTACTATGTTAAATAAACTTAACCAGGCATTAAAACAGATTATTTAATAAATAAAAAGACCCAGGCACAAAGAGACTGCCTTGTGTTTAATAGTCATTAAATAAAAAGAAATAAGTCTGCCTGTCAGTGGTCAGTCAGATGCATTGTGACTACATCTACAGGCTCACCAGAACTTTATTCTTGCACGTCATCGGGGACGTTGTGCGCCGTGATGTTGACAATCAGCTGAGCACATGCTTTTCTGCCTCTGCTGCTGCAGGTTAAACGCAGAGTTTTAATGAACAGCTGAACGAGGTGGTGAGAAAATATGAAAATGTGTACCACACGCGAGGTGTTTAAATACACAGACATCATTGCGTGCACATTCCCGCCCTGCATGGACCAGGTTGGTGGTTAAAGATAAACTCAGCTAGTCAAGACAGTGATTCCCGCGGCGTCACGGATGAAGCTTCTTGTGGAGGAATAACCGACCAAAACTAACTTTCTTATTGTCCCTGCAGCCTCCAGAACATGAACAAAGCAACCCAGTCTCATTTCAAAATGTGACAGTCCTACGTTTGTCCACAGCACAATACAAACCTATGTATTTCACAATTTGGCCTCAGAAAACATAGACTTACTACGCTTAATTTTTCCCATTCATTTCTGTAAGTCATGTGAATGCAGAGTTTCTCCCAAGAGAACATGGCGGATATCCCTTCAATTTCGGGTGGAAATTGTCATATTTTTAAGATAGATTGTGACTCTACCATTGTTTTGATCACTTTTCTAGTGAGAAATATACACTTTATTTTCAAATTATCCATTCATTTTATGTATACAATCCATAGTTTTTTCATTATTTCAGCAGTCACAAAAACACAACTTCTGCTTTTATTTGTTCCAGAAACAGGAAAGTTGTGTGGACAACTGGCTCCGCTATTGACTATATTGATCTAATTTCCGACGTGCCTGGACCAGAAATAAGTGTTGAAACATCATTATAATCCACGTATATCACGTACTTCTGTGAGATGGAGTTGTGTTTAGGCCTGATTACAAGAACATCGGCTTATTCCAGTATATTGTTAAAAGCGTGGCAACCACCAAAGTGAAAAAAGTGAAAAAACGTAGTATTTCTACAATTTTGTTGAGAAACCCGACAAAATGTCCGTCGAAATTAAAAAAAAACTGTGGATTGTATACATAAAATGAATGGATAATTTGAAAATAAAGTGTATATTTCTCACTAGAAAAGTGATCAAAACAATGGTAGAGTCGCAATCTATCTTAAAACATGACAATTTCCACCCAAAATTGAAGGGCTATCCGCCATGTTCTCTTGGGAGAAGCTCTCTGCATTCGCGTGACTTACAGAAATGAATGGGAAAATCAAACAAAGTAAGTCCACGTTTTCAGGGGCCAAATTGTGAGGTAGGTTTTAATGTGCTGTGGATCAACGTAGGACTGTCACGTTTTGGAGTGAGACTGGGTTGGAACAAAGCTCTCTCTTCTCTCTTCTGCCAGTAATAGCAGCTGGTTCAATCCATGGCTGTGTTCACCTGAGCACCTTTCACGTTTGTTTTTCCTGTGTGGGGGGGCTACATGTGCTCCCATTGGCTCAAAAGAACGCACTGGCAGCAAAGGATCATGGTCTTTGTAGTTAAGTATATTACACTAGAGCGGACTTAGAACTATAAGTTTTGTCTCAAGAGATATGCTGTTTAATACCGTGACAAGACCACAACAATTTTGTGGCAGTTTCCCTACCGCTGATATTGAGATATCGACAATATCGACAATATCGTTACATCCCTACAGGGTGATAATGTTATATATGATTCATGTGTATCCCAATAATTCGTCTCCAGTTAAAACAGATGATAGAATTGATTTGATATACACACCTTCACTGTCAAGCAGGTAATCTGCCCAGAAGCTTATCGTCTGACTCTCTTGGCGCCTATTACTCCCTTGAGGACTCAGATGCCTGCAAAGTTGAGTGTTTATGTAATGCATTTGAAAACTACAGCGTTGAGACCCTCTGAATCTGGAGAGTGGAGATCAAACAAGTTCGTTATGCCATTTTAATTTTCCAACAAAAAAGACATATTTAGTGGACAGTAGGGGGGGGGGAAAAAAAAAAAAAAAAAAACATAAGGGATAGGTAGGAGTCCCCCCCCCCCCCCCCCCCCCCCCCCCCCCCCCCCCCCCCCCCCTCCTGAATTCACATATGAATAAACGGTCAACTACAACATCCTGCACTGCACATGGAAAGATCCCAACAAACACATTTAATGACAGTCATATAAAACATAATTCCTAATCGGTATATTGTACATGCTATCATAACCCAATGAGAATGACTACAATGACTACCTACTCAAGAAAGTTCTTACATGTATGTACATGTACATAGAAACACAAACATTTAAAATACTTCATATTTATGTTACCTGTCAATAAGGGAGGACTTGCAGTAAACAATATACCATGAGAGGTAGTCAGACTTAATTACATAGTTTTGTCTTTTTCATGATGGCAGTGAAGTGTCTTATGGCGGGTATACACTGTGCGATTTTTGACCCATTTTGAGCCGATTTTCTACTCGCAGGACCAGTTTTTGGATCGGCCTGATTTTTGGCTCAATTTTGTGTTGGGCCTCATCGCCTATAGTCTACAATACATGAAGTTACAAGGAGCTATCACCACCTTACAACCAGCATCAGATCAGAAGTCATCCACCATCCCAGGTTATATCTGTGTTCTCTTCCTGAATCACAAAGCAGTGAAGGCATCTCCCTTACTGACTGTGCTGGATGCCAGTGAAGTGCAACGCTGAGCATCACAGGTCACCCCGGTGCCTAAGAGCCTCCACAGAATGTTTGTCATGCCCACAAACATTAAATAAAATCTCATAAGTTGCCTGTGAATCGCCCACAACTGTAAAATCTGTTGTATTGCATTTTCACACACAAAGATGCCTGCAGATGGTTCTAGCATCCACCAGCAAGTTGATATAAAGCTGAAAATATATAGTCAGGGATCAGAATAGGGAACAAGGACACTGATGAAGTAATGGGCACGTTTCTTTATTTGGTGGTGGTGGGGGGATTGCAAATAGCAAACATACATCATGACATTTTAATGTTACTTTTCCCAGGCACAAAGTTCGAAATGTCTCGTATGGGTGGTACCGCGTGAGTGGTCTAGTCATATCTGAGCACTGGGCTTCTGAGCATCATATAGTGTAAGAACATAAATCAAGTGTGACAACTTTTGAACCCTGCTATTAATTTGTGCAATTTGAGGTAGATCTGCAAGACATGATTAAGAAAATTGTACAGTTTATTACCCCTAGTCAACCTGCCATCTGTGGCATTGCATTGTTTCTCATGTGCTCTCACAGGGCATCCAGGATAACAGCAATTTGAATCTGAGAGATATTATGAATTGACAAACCCCTTGTGAATAGCTGCATGCAAATACTTGCACACAAATGCAATGAATATTTGAAAATGTGACACTACTGAGGGTAAGCGGCATCCAAAGGAGGACTGAATTTTAGAAAAGTCAGATTCAACCAAAGAAAAACAGCAAAAACCGATCTAAAATTAAGCCTGGATGAAAACTGACAGAAATGACAGAAATATTTCTAAGATAAAGATTTCAAGACTCAAAGAAATGCACCTAAATCCAGTTCTAAAAGGGAAAAAAAGATCTTCAGACAGGAAATGGGGCCCTGGACCTCCATGCCCAACTGAGGCAATCATTTTCCTTGACTGGTAGTGCTGATCCTTTTTCACAGTTGTGGATTAATAGCAGTGTTGTTTTTGTTTAGGATGACTGTGACTAAATGATTTAGCTAATGCTCCTTTTTTCATGATGTGATGAGCGAAACATGGCTTTTGATGACTAAGTCATAACTTGATACGTGTGATTTTTCATGGATGAGATTGGACAAACATGTTAGTGGGTGGACTGTTCAAAATGAATGACATTTCTGCCTGTTGTGCGAGCCATCTCTCTGTCGAAATCTAAAAATGTAACTCCATTCTGGCCTTGTTTAGCCACACCCACCACCACCCATGAATATTAAACCTGAGCCATTACGTGCAGATATTTCCCAGTCACATCTGGATGTTTACAAACTAAGTTTACAATTGTATAAATTCACTGTAGTCTGTTTTTTGCCTCATGGGGGCTTTATTAATTTGATTTAGAGATTGCTTCACTAATAAGATATTATCCACCACCCATGGTTTTAGCTGTGTTCTCTGTTCCTACATCACATTACCAGCAGTAGAAAACTCCTGCTGGTTGCTCTGAAGGCCAGGATAGCAAGAGCATTCCTTGCAATAACTGCAATGTTCTCACTTGCAAACGGCCTGCCCTACATAAATTTAAGTCCAATCCTGTACTAGTGAAATTTCATCTTTGACATTTTTTTTTCTGGCAAAACAGCTTTTTTGTGAGTAAACATTTGGGTATTCGAATTATTGCAGGGCTCTGGCACACATTCTGCACTAAAGGTGATCACACATGCAGTTGAAGCTGCAGCATCAACAAAGGGGGCTTGGTGGTCGGAAACAATGAAATGATCTATGGAGATACTTTCAATAGCCTATCATCTATCAGAAAGAAAACCAGAATGCATTGTATTGGAGTATAATAAAAATGCTTTAACCCTTTATCAGGCAAAGAACTACACTATATTGCCAAAAGAATTTTTGACCATTCCTCCAGAAGTGCATTTGTGAGGTCACACACTAATGTTGGAAGAGAAGGCCTGCCTCTCAGACTCCGCTCTAATTTATCCCAAAGGTGTCCTGTCAGGTTGAGGTCAGGACTCTGTGCAGGCCAGTCAAGTTCCTCCACACCAGACTCTGCATCCATGTCTTTATGGACCTGCTTTCTGCGCTGGTGCACAGTCATATTGGAAGAGGAAGAGGCCAGCTCCAAACTGTTCCCACAAAGTTGGAAGCATGTAATTGTCCAAAATGTCTTGGTATGCTGAAGCATTCAGAGCTTCTCTCACTGGAACTAAGGGGCCAAGCCCAGCTCTTGAAATACAAGTCCACACTATAATACCCCCTCCACCAAACTTTACACTTGGCACAATGCAGTCAGACAAGTACCGTTCTCCTGGCAACCACCAAACCCAGACTCGTCCATCAGTTGCCAGATAGAGAAGCGTGATTCATCACTCCAGAGAACACCTCCACTGCTCTAATGTCCAGTGGCGGTGTGCTTGACACCACTGCCTCCCACGCTTTGCACTTGGATGGATGCAGCTGCTCTCTGCACAATGTTCTTTAGCTGATCTGAAGGCCACATGAAGTTTGGTGGTTTGTAGTGATTGACTGCAAAAAGTTGGCGACCTCTTCACACTATGCGTTTCAGCATCTGCTGACCTCACTCCATCAGTTTACGTGGCCGACCACTTCGTGGCTGAGTTGCTGTCATTCCCAAACACTTCCATTTTATTAAAATTTCGCTGACAGTTGACTGTGGAATATTTAGGAGCAAGGAAATTTCACAACAGGATTTGTTGAACAGGTGGCATCCTATCACAGTTCCACGCTGGAATTCACTGAGCTCCTGAGAGTGACCCATTCTTTCACAAATGTTTGTAAAAACTGTCTGCATGCCTAGGTGCTTCATTTTATACACCTGCGGCCATGAAAGTGAAACACTTTTCACAATGTAGTGTGTATTTGATCACTGGTCATACAAAATGCTCTTGCATGCAACAGTACCCCATGAAATCATAGAACCACATTGAATTCTCCCCACTTGTCAGCAAAGATCGGGCTAAACAACTCTTAATTTCCACTTCCCTCTCTGAGGTCTTCCTGAATTTCTCAGAATGAACAGAACAGACCTTTGAAATTGTTACATATTTTATTTAAAGGCCTCCTTCCACTGAAAACCCATTTAACTTGCTCCTTCTGAAATACGGAGGGTTTCCCCTTGTTTACTTACACATGCTGACTTGCTAGCGTTGCGTTCCCCCCAGTCAGCTGTGCTTTCTCATCAGAGAAACAATACGAAGAAAAGAGCGAATCGGGAACAGCCTCGCACTTCTACGTCACATTTCAAATAGCGTATCCCACGTGGGTTTTCTATCTGTCCATTGGAAGGCAGGTAACCCTCCACTACACACTAGAAGTGAAGACAGTACGACTGTAGCTTCAGAGTTGAGAAGCTAATTAGCTAACTGTTTGCTAGCATGGCCGAACAAACTTGTTTGTCGGCTCTATTTCCTGTCTGTAACAAAATAAGAGCGGAGGGCAGAGCTTCCTTCATACACTGATGGGAGGCAGCCAATCAGACGGAAATTCATGAGAAGGACCCGGAAAAGCCTGCCGTTGGACCACAAGCCTCTCTTCTAGTATACAAATACAGCTGGATACAAAGCAACCGGAAGGTTTTTTTAAACAGAAACGATGCAGAATGCATTCAATAATAAGTCGGAGAACACAGAAATATTAATGAAATGACCATGGAAGTACAACTTTAACCTTTATTTATCCAGGAAAAGTCCCATTGAGATTAAAAACCTCTTTTACAAGGGAGTCCTGGCCAAGAGGCAGCATATGTGACAGTGTGGGGTCCTGTCACTTTGCCTCCAATTGATCATGCGCCCTGTCTACTTGCTCTCAGGGATATCGCTTTGTCTGACAAGTTAGCATACATAACTCTCACCTGGGAGTCTGGGGATCAAATCTCACAGGGCCCTCCTACCGTACCTGCCACACATACATCACTGATTAATATGCTTTGTACTGAACCAGCCATCTGAGTTTTAGTCTTAGTGTTATGGACAAAAATCCTTATTTGTTTCATTTTAGTCATTTACATATGTGATACATTTAGCTGACAAAATTTTTTTTAAAGGTTTTAGGATAGTTTGCGTGTGCATGTGTGTGTGTGCGTGTTATGTTAGGTTTGTTCACATGCACATACACACATACATAGAAATACATCACTATATCACATTACAATAATCTTAATTGAATCTTCATAATAAGCCTTAATATGGGTTTAAATATGTAAATTAAATAATAAGTCTTAATAACCTGATTACACACAACATGCATACACACATGTGGAAAATTCATATTAATTCCAGTTATAATATGTGTATCCATCCAATGATCCCTATCAGTGAGAACTGGGTTATTTTTAGAGCTGCTGAAAAGCAATATGTGTGTTTGTGCGAATGTGTATGTGTGTGCTTTTACATGTATCTGCATATGTATATGCACGTGTTTTGGGGGGTCGAGGGACTAGAGTTGTTTTCCTGAAAATAGTTTTGTAATTACATCTGCAAGGGGGAAACTCGTTATCTGTGTTAGGGAGCAGCCAACGGCAAACACTTTGAAATATGGCTCCTCTTCAACGCGGCAACGCCAAAATACTGGTAATAACTGCTGATAAACAAGACGAGTGTAATTGCATTCATTAGCATTTTTAAATAATGCAGCTGAAAAATAAATGTGTTTAAATAAGTGTGTAGCTGCTAGGTGTAAACTGCACTGCTGCACATGCACAGAAGAGCTTTCTGGCTTCTTTTTAAATTTCTGCTTGTTTTCATTTCAGATTATCTTTTCAGCTCTTTACGAAGATGACACGTTATCTCGTTATTTGAAGAATTTGTTTTAGTATTATATCTGATATTGACACCAGTGAATGTCTGCTGTCCTTCAGAAAGTTTTAAATGCATTTCAATGACAGAAATATTTTGTTTTCTGAATTCTCATGTTTTATATTTAATAAAGCCT
>JALJCO010002102.1:0-72113 GCA_023101725.1 Atherinomorus stipes | reverse complement strand
TAAGTTACATCATGCAATATAAACACTTTTTTATTCAATGAGTCCCGAATTTCTGTTTATTAGTTAAGTTAAAATATGGGGAAACACTCATTGACGTTTTACAATCTTCCTTACTTTGAATTCAGCAGTTCACAATTATAACATTAGTAATTTTAGCACAGATCTTAGAAATTATTTCAAGTCAGATGATAAAATCTGACAGGAGGTTTTCATATCAGTTACAACTAAGCAATTGTTCCAGAGACGGATTAGAAACTACATGATTGAGACCAAGTTTTACATAAATCCCAGTCTTTACGCTGCACCTGCTCACCTGTAAGCCCAGGGGGACATGCTGAGCAGGTTGACCGGGAGACGGGTCTTGCCTTCGGTCAGGGTCGGCGCGGTGGTCGGGCATGTCAGGTTGAGTTTGTCCTGCGGCTCCAGCTGCAGCGCGTGATGAAAAGCGCTCATCACTCCCACCGAGAGCCGTCCGAACATCTGCTCCAAAATCTCCTCAGGCAGATCGAGACAACCCCGGGTCCTGGTGGCTTTCTTCCGAACCCGGATCGCCCCCACCGGCCAAACCGGCAGCAGCACGGCCATGAGCAGCAGATGCAGCAGGAGGACGGCGAGGAACCAACGCCGCATCGCTGCGTCCTAACTGAATGCGGTGTTGTGCCAAAATGCGATTTAACTGTGAAATAGCACTTTAAGGCCTGCGTCGCCGTTACCTCTCTCAAAAAATATATATCAACAGGTCATTAAACCTTTTCCAGAAGCAGATTTTACCGGTAACAGGTCACTTTCCTCCGTTATAATCCACGTTTTGAATCCTACGACGCACAGTCCACAGTCCTGACGGCGAACGAGAGGGACAGGCGCGACGCCAGGGAAACTTTTCCAACATATTGGCACAAAGCATCCAGTCGGGAGGAATGACTGCCAACTTAGAGAGATGGAAGTTTACACCCGCTGGTCTGTGTTCAAGACGAGGAAATTTTCAGAAAGAGCGCTTTCCGATCACTTTCTACCGACATCATGTGCGTAAAATCCGTTGGAGACGTTTAGACGCACAGAAACGCTGTGATGCGCCATCCAGGTGGAGTCTATTCAAGTACTGAAGCTGAGGCACTGACAGATACGTTGGAAACTTTTTTGGGGGGAGGGGGTCAGCGTTTATGAGACGCGCTCTTGACGCTGCTGGATGATTCTGCTGATCTCAAGATGAACCAGATCCCGCCTCGTAAAACTTATCGCGTTTGCTCTGGTTTCATAAAGAAGCTATGAAGAGTCTGGATCAAGCCACCACATGGATATAAACCACTTTAACAGGCCACAGTCCTCCTGTCACTTCCACAGGCACCACTTCTGGTCTTTAGCTGTAGATTAGGAAGAAAAACACACACTTATCTTTAATAGTAAAATATTATTTTTAATAAGTCTTTGATAATAAAATAAACAATATGACATTAGCAAAGAATATAAATGAATATTAGATTACATATTTTGATGTTCATTCACAGGAGCTGAAATGGTTAGATGACCTTACTTTGGTAAATGTTGAGAGATTTTCCCGGAGGACTGAGGTCTCACACTCCATTCAAAGGTATCAACATAGTGAGAAGTATTTGGAACTGAACTTCAACTCACTGGGTAGCAGGAGGTATCCACATATGAGCAGTTTTTAAACTTTACATAGCCAGCTAAAAAAAAAAAATTAAAAAATAACTTTTTACTTTAAAGTAAATTTTTACTTTTTTCACACACTTTTGTTTTTAACCCAACTTATTGGACACCAGAGCCTCACTAAAACTGTCCAAACAGTATGTGACTTCAATGTAAGAAGCTAACCTTGGCTTTTGTGCAATCAGTCCACATATAAAAATATTCTTCACTCTAAAAAGAGAAGAACATCAAATGATAATATCCAATAAACTGCAAGATAATCTGTTTTTTTATGCAAAGTGACCTGATGTTTCACACCGATGACCCATTTGTGGACAAACTGTTCTATTAGTCATGTTTTTAGAATGCATACAGTAAACACATTAATGTAACTGAAATCCTGCTAAGAAGAGATATAGCACCAACAAAATGCTGTAGGGAATCTAATTACCTCAGCATCTTCACACTCAGCTGGACTCAAACTGGTCAAAGTGCTCCGCACATGGTTTCTGTCACTTGAAAATAAACTAAGAGGCTGGTACACAACAGAAAAATGCACTTCTTATTATAAACCAGACAAAGCTGTAAAGCTATTCATCTCACCACATGATGTGGTTCTAATTTGCGGCATGTTTGATAGTTGTTATGCTCCATAATGTCACATGTATCCAGAAAAAGCCCTAAACTAACAAGAGGACTGAATGGAGGCCTATCCTCAGCTACTGTAGTGGACATACTTAATGCCAATAAATTGATTTCTTTCCTCTGTTTGTATACTGGCATTCATACAGTAGCTTGACTGGACTGTGCCGGTAATCGTTTCAGAGCTGTGAGCTGAAGCCATTTCCCACCTCGACAGAAAAAAAAAAACATTACTTCCATTCTGTTCAGATATGTAGAGAAGCTTTGCATTTTCGCCTCTCTAAGGTGCCAAAAGAAAAATGTCTTAATCCAGTAAAGGAAAGAGTTTGATGTGTCTACTCTGGCAGAAGGTCATCTCCCAGCTCTTCATCTGCAAAGTCATCATCATCTATGCGCTTCTTGGCGCCAGTCTTTGGTCTCTCCATCTGAGGTCCCAGTGGGTCCACATAGGATGCATCTGCACAGAGGAAGAGCAGAGCTCGTTACGAACACTCTGGAGCTTCACAGACAAGACTCAATGCTCCCAAAGTAGCATTTCAGACAGAGAATAGGAGAAGCTTCTTAAAAAGAAACAAAAAAACACACACATATATACAGTATATATAAAAACATACATACATACATATATATATATGAAACCCTTAGCAGCAACAACTGCTAAGGGTTTGCAGGATTGTTGTAATTCATCCACATTGGAGGGTTTTCCAGCATGAACAGTCTTTTTAAGGTCATACCACAGCATCTCAGTCAGATACAGGTGCGGACTTTGACTAGGCCACTCCATAGTCTTCATTTTGTTGTTCTTAAGCCATTCAGAGGTGGACTTGCTGGTGTGTTTTGGATCATTGTTCTGCTGCAGAACCCAAGTGAACTTCAGCTTGAGGTCACCAACAGATGGCCGGACATTCTCCTTCAGGATTTTTTGGTAGACAGCAGAATTCATGGTTCCATTTACCACAGCAAGTCTTCCAGGTCCTGAAGCAGCAAAACAGCCACAGACCATCACACTACCACCACTTTATTTTACTTTTGGTATGATGTTCCTTTTCTGAAATGTTGTGTTACTTTTACGCCAGATGTAATGGGACCTACACCTTCCAAAAAGTTCAACTTTTGTCTCGTCAGTCCACAGAGTATTTTCCCAGAAGTCTTTGGGATCATCAAGATGCTTTCTGGCATCCTGAGATGAGCCTTTATGTTCTTTTTGCTCAGCAGTGGTTTTGGTCTTGGAACTCTGCCATGCAGGCCATTTTTGCCCCCCAGTCTCTTTCTTATGGTGGAGTCATGAACACTGACCTTGAGGCAAGTGAGGCCTGCAGTTCTTGGATGTTGTTCTGGGGTTTTTTGTGACTTCTTGGATGAGTCGTCGCTGTGCTCTTGGGGTAATTTTGGTCAGCCGGCCCCTCCTGGGAAGGTTCACCACTGTTTCATGGTTTCACCATTTGTGGATAATGGCTCTCACTGTGGTTCACTGGAGTCCCAAAGCTTTAAAAATGGCTTTGGAACCTTTTCCCAGACTGATAGATCTCAATTACTTTGTTTCTCATTTTTTCCTGAATTTCTTTGGATCGCAACATGGTGTCTAGCTTTTGAGGATCTTTTGGTCTACTTGAATTCGTCAGGCACGTCCTATTTAATTGATTTCTTGATTGAGGTGTGACAGTAATCCGGCCTGGGTGTGGCTAAAGAAATTGAACTCAGATTTCCAAAGATGTGATAAACCACAGTTAATTTATGTTTTAACAGGGGAGGCAATCACTTTTTCACACAGGGCCATGGAGGTTTGGATGCCCCTTACTAATAAAAATCTTCATTTAAAAACTGCATTTTTAGTTTACTTGTGTTATCTTTGTCTAATATTTAAATTTGTTAAATGATCTGAAACATTTAAGTGTGACAAACATGCAAAAAAGTAAGAAATCAGGAAGGGGGCAAACAACTTTTCACTGTATATATACATATATAAACACACATATATATATATATATATATATATATATATATATATATATATATATATATATATATTAAACATAAAAATTATCAGATGCACCGTGGGGTCGAGAGAAATGTAATTTCATCTGTGTTGTATGTCCAACATGCGGCACACTCGACAAACAAAGTTGAAAAAGCGAAAAGTGAAAACAAACAAACACACACATTTTTTTTTTATTAATTAAATAAAAAGAAATAAAAATTTCAAAATGATCAGAAAGGGTTTGTAGTGAACCTGCAACAAAAGGTATCAAGGGGTTAACCATGGAGGTAGATGCACAGAAAAACCTGACCTTACCAAGTTCTTTCGGACTGCTGGCTTCGTAGGGCTCATTGGAACCAGGAAGTGACCTCATTTTGGTGCTCAGACGATCTCCTTTATTACTGCTACTGCTGCTGTCTGCATAAAACACATGCAAACACACAAACACATTCTGAAATGTCTGTCTGACAAACTGAATGTCTCTCTCTCTCTCTCTCTCTCTCTCTCTCTCTCTCTCTCTCTCTCTCTCTCTCTCTCTCTCTCTCTCTCTCTCTCTCTCTCTCTCTCTCTCTCTCTCTCTCTCTCTCTCTCTCTCTCTCTCTCTCTCTCTCTCTCTCTCTCTCTCTCTCTCTCTCTCTCTCTCTCTCTCTCTCTCTCTCTCTCTCTCTCTCTCTCTCTCTCTCTCTCTCTCTCTCTCTCTCTCTATATATATATATATATATATATATATATATATATATATATATATATATATATATTAGGGCTGGACGATATAGAAAAAAAGATTATCGATAAAAATCTATATCGATCAATATCGATATTTATCAAAAAAAAAAAAAGCCATTATCAAATTAAAAGCTATTTTAGGTGCAGCCCTGGCCATTTAAGCTTTTGCTGAATTACCTACTTATAATAAAGATCAAATTAAAGCCGTTTTCAGACTTGCATTGTGGAACATGAGCGGTAAAGTCCATCCGCTCTTTACACAGACTCGTCTTTTCAAACATGCTGCTTCCTTGCGGTATTATCGTGTCCCGGTGCTTTCATACATCACAAAATGTTGCAGAAAAGTCAGCACAGCCCCGCTCTCCCTTCAACTCTGTCCAGAACATTTTCTTGTGCTTTCAGCTAAAATGACATGCCGCAACATTTCCGCTCTTGTGTCATGTAGACCAGCTGGTACATGTCCGCTACATCTCCGAGGTAAAGGACCGCATGACTGAATGCAGCGTTATAAAGGACAGAGTTCGCAATATTACCGCTTTCCAGTGGGGGCATAACACTGAATTCCAATTCAGCCTTTGCCTGGGTCTGCGTTTGTGATTGGTTTGGCGGAAGGAGTGGCTGTAGTATCATGCTACCTGATAGGCTACAGCAGAAAACTGTGCTTCTATATTGAACTTTTATTGACCGATATTGAATTATCTTCCAGCCCTAATATTAATATATATATATATATATATATATATATGTTGAAGTTTATAAGTGTTTAAAATATTCTTAAATTTGAACCCAATAATTTTCTAAAAAGGTGTTGTGTTTTGTTTTTAGCAGCGTGTTCCCCCAGCAGCTTCTCAACATCCCATTTAAACTGGGAAAATCTAACAGAAGAGCCTAACATAAGCCTACCTGAAAATTTAATGTGGTCTGGAGTACAAATCTGCAATTTAAAGACACATCCTTCTTAAAGCTGTTTTAGCAACATGCTGAATCACAGCTCAAGTGCTAAATTACTTTATCCTCAGCTGCTACTCTCCACAGGATGTAAAATATATTGGAGAATGTCTGTGTCCCATGTTCGGATAACGGGCTGATGGGGTGGAGAGACATTATTATAGACCACAGAACCAACATCTGGCTGCCAGGTAGCCTTGGAAACTAAAGAGAACAACAGCTGAAAGCTGAAAAACAGGAAGGAGGGCTGATATTCCACCTCATAGTCCCAAATATCTCACATGAGGCCTCACAAACTGCCAGCAAACTGAAACCTTTGCTGGAAAATGGGCTTCCCCCCATCCCACACCCTCTTGGTTTTTCCCTCTTTTCTTGGACTAAGACATTCCTCTTTTATACTACACAACTGGGAGATGGAGGCAACGAAGATTATGAAACTGTCTGGATTTTTTCCTGCTAAGAATTTTAAAAAATTGGAGGCATCAATACACCTTCATGAGCTAAATATTTGATATAAACCCATCCTAAACTAATTTAATTATTTGATTATTGGTGCATAATATATAAAGCATTAAAATGCCACCTTCGGGCGCTTCATAATGACACGCTTGACATGGTAGTTCTCCCAAATTTACCCCAAGTTTTGCCAAAGAGGGACAGATTTGGATGTGTGAAAAAAACAGACATTTCCAGTCAACCATGAGAACCGTAAACCTGTGCAGCTTTTCTCTACTATGCAACATAAAAGCCACAAATATGCAGACTTTACAGAAAAGATGGAAAATTCTCAGGTGCACTTGAGGTTTTCTCAAATATCTGAAAGAGCTTAGGTTAATCATTCTCCTCCTCCTCAGTGAGAGCTCTAAATGCAAACATTGTACACAGTCCAATATTGCAACTGCCTGTTAGGGGATTTCTGGATCAGTTTCATGTGTTCTGACAGGGAAAAAAAGGAAAAAGAGAAAAATATAGAAAGTTGGACTCTTGGGAAGGTCAACCTGGAGACAAATTTGTTCTGCAATATGAAATGCATCATCAAGTTAGTTTGAAACATTTGGGATATTTTCATTTATTTGTCATTATCTGTTCTGTCTGATTCCTTTTGTTTTTCACATATTTAGATTTTTCAAACTCGTAAAATCACAGAACACGTTTTTATCCAATAACAGATTAAATGAGCACTAACAGACACCATCAAATCTTTGAAACAGAAAATAATGCAGTGATAAGAATCCTGGTGCTACTATGACGATATAAGGAGCAACATGGCTGGTTGTTTTGGTTAATAAGCCAGGAGACGGTTGTGTTTTGTGTTGTAATAAGTTTATAATTGGCAATAATAATAATAATAATAATAATAATAGTTATAAAGAATAACTGAAATCTAGTGGTAAATATGGGTATTTGAAAGAAAAGATGTTTTCTTTCAAATGACTTCACATTCCAAGCACTGTTATGAATGTACGGTGGCCGTTAGTGACCAAAATTTTCCCAGACATAAAG
The DNA here is from genome assembly GCA_023101725.1 of Atherinomorus stipes. Taxonomy (NCBI): domain Eukaryota; kingdom Metazoa; phylum Chordata; class Actinopteri; order Atheriniformes; family Atherinidae; genus Atherinomorus; species Atherinomorus stipes. The sequence continues at coordinate 64,669 of JALJCO010002102.1, read as the reverse complement.
ATGTTTTCATCTGTGAGTGGATCCATTGGTCTCAGGTGTAGCTGTGACTGTAGTATGAGTAACTACTTTTATGTCTTTTAAGGCATTACTGATCCCAAACAGCGCTCTAACTCCCATTAAACAAAGGTGGTACATCAGTTTTAAAGTTCAGAGGGTTCTCACATCACACACAATCGCCGTTTCTCAATATGCGTACTTTTGCGTACTTGCATTCTTGTGTACTTTTGAAACGTCATCAGTAGAGGTCCAAGTTCTGTTCCAATTCAAAGAACGCATCAAGACAAGTACGCTCCATATTCCCGGATGTGTACTTGCTCCGCCCACTTTTCCGAGTCTGCATTGGAGATGACTTTTGTGGACTTCAGACACCTTTCTATCCCATAAGGCATTGCGGCATAACAATGGTGGAGGAGAAAAGTAATAGCTATAAGTGCTGAAAATACTCATTATTTTACGTAATGTTGGTTTCATATAACTTTTCTACAACAGAGTTGTTTAACTTCAACTTCTTGGTGGTTTGATAAATTTTAAACCGTTATTAAAAGTGACTAGCGGTTTCACAAACGGGCTGAACAGCTAACGGTGAGTAAGACGGTTGCGCAGATTAGCTGTCTTTAACTGCCACATTCAAGCAGGGTTATTGCTACTTATTATGTCAGTATTAGATATCTGTTATGACACAACTTCAGCAACGTCTTTGAAGTAATCAAGTATGCTTCTGTTCCAAATGTGCAACGAGTGTACTTGCGTCCTTCCCGTCCTCAGAAGTCTTTACTTCCAACAAGTCCATACTAGCAAGTACACAAGTTTGTTCTTAGCGAACTTGGTATTGAGAAACGGCCATTGTTTTGTCCATTTGGGGACACCGTAGTAAAAATGGTGGACCAAATATGGCAGCCTCCATATGTGCACCGCCCAGCTAGTAGATTTAAATTACTCAATGCTAAGAAAATAAACAAATCAGTTATTCTAGAGCAGTGATAAGACATCAATGGAAACAGTTTTGAATTATATATTAAATTTTCTGCCACTGACCTTTGATTTTTTTTTACATGTTGTACCTTTAAAATATAGATTTTTAAAGTCTGTGGCAAAAACAAATGAAAAAAGCCAGTCGCTGCTTAAAGAAATCCTCCTTGTGCATCATTAACTGTCTCAAAATACAAGCCCACAATCTGCAGGTCGCAGCTTCTAATTACAGGGTGATACTTTGACATACCTCTTCCTGAGTCCAACTGTGGACTGAACTGTTTTAACTCAGTCTGAGGTGCTGGGCAGCAAAGAAGAAGCAGCATGGAGGTACAGATGGAGACAAATGAGTCAGAGAAGAAAAGCAAAAAGGCGATGAGACTGAGAACACACAGAGAGAAGTCTGCTCGGTGCATTGCAGGCGGATGAGAACTGACTGGTCTGGCTTTTATAATCTTCAGCCTCACCTGCTTTGACATCATCTGGTACGGCACAAGAAAATAAGAAACAGACCAAAGATTTAGTTAAACTACATTAGTTTGGGGACACAGAAAAGACTTTTGAACTACTGCCAGTGACTGCACTGGTTTATTTAACAGATCTAGTTACATGTTCTGAATCTACTGAGCTATAGGGTAATAAAAAGTAAAAGGGTTTCCTAATCCAATTTATCAGTATACAGACAAATAAGAGCAGTCTTGGCAGGTCAGGCAGCATGCATATTAATTCTTACTACACTACAGGATCCTACAGGAGGCAGCTGCACAGGAAAAAAAAAAAAAAAGCTGGGCTTTGTTACAACTATTGGCAACTCTCTAGTTGTCTGGGTTTTATTTGGATTTTGTTGATGGGCCAGTTTTCCGGCGTCTGAGCCAGTGTACGTGTCTGTATTTGTTGTGGATCTGTACTGAAGGAGCACTCAATGTGAGGAAGTTTGCTTTCTTTAGCAGAGTAAATACTGAAGGACTTCTTGCTCAACAACATTATTTGCCTTATCCTGGTGAACAAACAAGAGTTTTGGGAGTTTGTAAGGTTTACAGAAATATACAGTAGCTTGCAAAAGTATTTACCTCCATGGCATCCCCATCCACCCCTCCCAACCTCCCAACCTGCATTTGAATTAAAGCAAACGGAAAATTCTTGAGAAAACCTTTGCATGTTTCAGCTCTCCATGGATCTGAGACTGGGCTGGGAGCTCTGGTTTCAGCAGGACAATGACCCAAAGCATTCTGCTAGAGCAGCAGTCCAGTGGTTTGAGGGGAAACATTTGAGGGAATATCTTTGTTTGCCAAGATTTCAATCCAACTGAGAATCTGTGGCATTACTTAATAACTCCTGTACACCAACAAAAACCATCCAACTTGAAGTTGGAGCAGTTTTGCTTGAAGAATGAGCAAAAATCCCCAGTGGCTTGATATGCCAGATCACAGAAACATACCCAAAAAGATTTGCAGCTGTAATTTATGTTTTAGATGTTTGTTTCTATAATATCTTGTTTGCTTTGGAATAACAAATATTTAGTATTTTTGAGGTTTTTGACATATATTCTGTCAATTGAAACAAAAAAAACCCTTAAAATTTCAAATTTAATTCTTTGTTGTACAGCATCAAAATAAGAAAAATGCAAAGGGAGAGTACGTTTACAAACCACTGTACGTATAACACTGGAATTCTTGAGAAAGGTGTTAAAAAATGGTGAAATGTCTGCTGCAACAGTGTGTGTAAACAGCAGTTAAGGGATGGAGAGAAGTAATGAAACATAAGAAAACAAAACATAAAAGAGCAAGTGATGATGTAATAAAGACACACACTTACAGGTTTGAGTCTAGAAAGAGCAGCACCAGCAATTACTGTGGTTTAAAACAGCTCCTCTCCATCTGATGTTACTCCAAATGCTAAACATGTCAGTTTGCGCTTTAAATTCCCTCTCCAAGCTTTTATCTGTTCAGTGATATATCTCTGTGCATATAAATGTTTCCCAAATCAGAAACTGTTGATGAATTTGAAAGCTCTATATCAGGGGTGCCCAAGTCCAGTCCTCGAGAGCTACTATCCTGCAGAGTTTGGGTTGCATCGCTTCTCCAAGACACCTGAATCAAATTAATGCTCGTTACCAGGCCTCTGCAGGGCCTAATTCATGGTGTTGGGAAGGGTATGCTCTAAAAATTGCAGGATAGTAGCTTTCGAGGACTGGACCCCTGCCCTACAGAATATTTCAGTTCTGATCTGGCTCTTTCTGGGTGACAAAAATGACAAAAAAAAAGTTGTTCAGTTCTCATGAAAAATATTAAAATAAATGTTATTTCTCCAAATCTTATACAAACCTTATCTTTAAAGGCAAGTTAGCCCTGCATCTGTCCCCATTGCTTATCCTCCTCCATCAGCTTGGTACAACTCAGCTCAGACACTTGACTTTTCAACATCTCTACATCAGTGAACTAACATGAAAAGCTAATGTTGTTCCCAATCAAACCTGATTAAGTCCACCCTCCAAGCCACTGGGACTGCTTCCTTTGCGTAATATGCAAATTAAACCAAGTGTTACCTGCTTTCATTTAAAATCCCAGAAGAGTTTCTGGAGTATTCTGTTGTAAATGTTCCTGTTTTGCTTTCAGAAATCTGGATAACATCTGACATGACTGATAACTGGAGCACTTTGGTAGAAAGGATGACATTATGAAGTGAAAAATGTCATGTTGATTTGGTTTTTAAATATTCTGCACTGGTAAAGATCATCATGGTTAAGTATTCAGAGACCTGAATCCTTAGATGATCATCCCTACAGAGATGTGAATGACAGGGTTTCACGTACCACACATCACATCTAGAAAAGGATCAAAACACAGACAAGATTTAACATAAAACCAAGATTCTAATGTGAATGTTGACTCACCCACATCTTCAAACAGCAGAGGTTTAAAAGCTAACAAAGGGTGCAGACAAATGTGGAAGATATTGGACTGTCTTTAAATGTGGGGACAGCGAGAAGCGTGGACGTCATGGTGAACGGTGACTCACCACTGCTGCCTGCGCTGCCCTCTCTGCCTTCTTTCCGGCCTCTTGCACTGCTCTCCCGTCCTGACTTCACCCTCTGTCATCACAAAGAGCCAAAAGCAGGTCGTTCATTTAATAAATAACAATGTTTGATGCTGATAATGAAACGTAACTCAACCATCACTGAATGCTCTATGTAGGGACGTCAGTCATTTTGTCATTCAGTTCAGAGACTTTGGGGATTAAAGACTTGCTGTCATACTGTTTAAAAAACTTTAAAATTTAAAACCAGCTGGTTATGATTTAACAAATACATCTTCCTGATCTGTTCCTGGCCCTGATAAAGAGCTCCATAGGACCAGGGCTATCCCAGTGATTCAACTTTAAGGCCTCTGGGTGATATTTCCATCCAACTGTTATTCAGAGCTGGATGGAATGAAGATTATAAATCCCAAATATGATGACAAATGTTCCTCTGATTTTTTAAATCCACACTAGAAGGGGAATTCCTGTGGTTTTTATCAGCAGTTTGTTGTTATGTAAAGCCTTTCATAGTTCCTAAGAAATTCATGCAAAACATTTCTAGAGATGCTTGCCCAATGCAGTCTTATCACTCAACCGAAAAAAAAAACCCAGAACAAAACAAAACAGAACTAAAGAGGAGATCAGTCTGGAATATATTTAGTATATTCAGGTCTTACGGGTTAATGTCCTAGATGCACAGAGTAAAATGTCAAATATCTGAGCAAATAGATATCAGTTAACACTAGCTGTCAATCTACAGACAATCTATGTCAGATTTAGGGGGATAAGGAAAGAGGTTTCAGGTCCACCATCAAAGGCTTAAACATTAACCAACTTAGCTGGTTAAATTTCATCCTTCAATTCGTCCAAGTCATTCTGATGCTTCAGGATCAGGTCTATGAGCAACTCTGCAAACACTACAGAGGTTTCAATGGACCCCAGATCAGCGACAGCTTGGTGTTAAACAGCTGTTTAGCATCTGCTCTTCTGTCAGCACAGTCTGATTCATGGAAAAATCAAGAGGAGAGAAAGCATCTGTTTTTCATGTAATTTTGAAGCTGCAGTGACCACCGTCTCACTTTGCAGCAAAAAGACAGATGCATGTTTTCAATCAGCGTGCTGCCAATCAGGAACAGATGACAGGATGCCATCACATGACATAGGTGATGAAAGTATGATTTATGATGGAGCATTTGAGTCCTGTAATGTACAGCTAAAAATGAAGTGAAGCATTTACTCGGGCACCATAATGTTGATATTGTTCTGGTGTATCAGATTACAACATTTTATAAAGAAATGAGGCTTAAATTGATCAAAATCCCAAGTTGAGAGCAGTTCTATAGCTATTTTATGTAATGTAACTGAATACCAAATGATGATTCAAAACATCTTTTATGTTGTGTCTTTATTAGGGATGTCCACTATTATCGGCCAATATTGGCATTAAAATGTGGTATTGGAAAATATCGGTATCAGTTTTCTCGGACCAATATTTTTACTAATGAAATCTTGTGAGATCTCATTCCAGCATTGGTCCAGCATGTAGAAAAGTCACTGTTATTGTGGAAGAACTTCATATCCCAGCATTCCTTTTACAGTCACGTGACTACGGTGCAGCTGCTGCTGCTACAGACTGACTTGCTTTAAAGCTGCTTATAATATGTCTGGTTTTAAGGGGTTGGTTAAGTTACCAAGTTGTCAGAAACATTATAATTAGCCACGTGTTGGCTAATACCTGCTAGCATCTGATATCTGGCAGCCAGATGTCCAAAATGAACTCCTCTGGCTGAGTTAAGGCTATTCTGGGATCTTTGCTCTCGGAGCAGAATAAAGTTGTTTTTCTCAAAATATGACAGATACAACCTCACAGTTGTCTGCAATTGGATATTGGAAGGTAAGAGTTGGACAATATTGGATATCGGTAAAAAAGCAAATATTGAACATCCCTAGTCTTTATATTTGTTGATTAACACATAAAATTGTGTTGATTCCTAATTTTCTTTACTGTTTTAGCTCTTTAAAGAAGAATTTACTAATTTAATAGTCTTTTGTCAACTAAGTCTAACTCTACCTAACAAACTGCTAGAAATGGACCGATCAGATACTCGAATCAGATATTGGCTCCGATATTGACAAATTAGCTGGACCGGATATCGGACGAATGTGGCCGATCCAGCATTCCGATCCAGTCATTTCTGTTTTTATCAATATCATAATAAATGTAGGCTTTGTAATATGTTAATGACTAAAATTAAGTACATTTATATCTGTGTTAATTTGTTACCTTTTTTTAAACAAGGCTAAATGTTTATGTCAAGCCTGGTGTTTTCACTCGCATGACAAGGTATACAGTTCATTCATTCAACAGTAATTATCGGATTGGTATCGGCTGATATGCTCAGCCCAGGTATCGGTATTGGATTGGATCAGAAAAAAACTGAATTGGTGCATCTCTACTGTGTGCCAATGACTATATCCAGGAAAAGACACTCACTGATGACATAAGCACTTTAAATGCATTAAAATAGTTGTAGGAACAGCTGATACAACACAGCAGAGCAGATGGCGATACCTGCAGATTTCATCTAAAAACATCTCTCAGACACAAAACACATACCTGCTCCCTGATCTCCTTCATCTTCTCAACTTTCTTCAGCTTGGTAGCATATTCTTGGACTTCCTTAAGTCCCATATCTGTGGACAGCCTCACCAGGAAACGAAGGCCTAAGCATAAACACAGATATTTTATTTTCTTCATCTCACCAGTGAATAATCTTCTGTTCAAGAGTTCTTATAAAAAGTGTAAGAAACAAAAGAAATTACACTCCACGTTGTCTGGAAACTTGCGGTGGATGTCTTTGTAAGTTTCCAAAGCTTTCTGATAATTTCCTGAAATAAAAAGAAAGACAGAGCCTTTACTGAGCTCTTCTAGTTTACAGTGTGAATTTTAATTTTGGTTAACAAATGTAATGAGAAGTAAAATAAAACAAATGTCCCACTCACCACTTCTTCTATAGCAGCTTGCTACGATTAGCTGCCATTTCACCTGAGTTGGTCTGAGAAAAACAGCAGGAAGACATCTAATCAGTCGCTATGAGGGTGTGTGCATGGTTTCAAACAATGTCTAAGAGACTGAAGCGTGTAAAAGATAGCTTCAACTAGAGCTGGGACAATCCCCAATCAAATCGTATATTGGCAATTGGAAGGTTGCCAGGCAATTTGCTGTTTATCAAGGCAACGTGCATGCAGAGATGTTTCTGGAGGAAATCCATGACTGTTAGAGAAGCTCCGTTTACAAACAGACCTACAATCCACATTCTCTCCTCTCTCCTCAGTGCAAGTACACTGTCAGCAGCCCTGTGACAGTGACAGGGCGCATCTCTTTGATTTGAACTGACGCAGCCCGTTTGCTTCTGCTTCGGGGTCGTTCAACAGAGTAGGATAATTGCAAATAAATATTGTTTTAATGTGTAACGACTGAAATGTTCACACAGGGGCTTTCATAAAGAGAGTTTATGAACACATCATCCAGCACAGCTGATTTTAAGGTTGTTAGTGTAGTGTAGCCTGGATGGAAGTTAAAATATTAAAATTTGAAATTTAGAGGCAATCGCACAGCCCTAGCTTCAACATGTATGCAGAGCACAAGAATAACATTGCCTCTCTAGCTTGCCTTCCAGTCATGACATATTCTGTTATCATTTCTTCCCAAAATCAACACCCCCCTGCCATTAGACCAGGCTGCTATCTTCCACTGTGCCATCGCCCACTTCTACTGCTAACATGACAGCTGCTTTTGGCAGATCAGGAGTGGAAATGCTGAGCAGTTAGTGGCATCAGGCTGCACGACCACAGGCCTTTTTTCTTTGGGCACTAGTGGCCTTTATATGACAGTATATAGTGACAGGAAAGGGGCAGAGAGAGTGGGGAGTGACATGCAGCAAATGGACCTGGACCGGGAATCGAACCAGGGCCGACTGCGGTGAGGAACTGTAGCCTCTGTTCATGGGGCGGCTGCTCAACCAACTGAGCTAATCACCGCCCCTCCACAGGCCTTTAATGAGCCTCGTGCATGGCTGTCACTCTCTGGGCCGTTGTCCTACCTCAGACCACCTTCGTTCCAACCACTTCCCACAGCAATGCTCAACAGGCCTGTTGTTTGCAAATGCAGACTTCAACACATCAACTTTAAGAACTGAACATTAAGTTGCTGCCTAATGCATCCATAATCAGTGTTATTCAATTCACCATTCAGTGAGATGGTGATGTAGCAACTCAATGTTGAGGGAAAAAAAATTGAATAAAGACTGATGAAAAAAAAAAGGAGAAAATTTGGGGCTGGTTTAATAAATTCTGGGCAATATCTGCCAATTTCACCCAGGTCCATTTTGATCTTAACATGCCACAATCTGCAAACAGTGAGAACTTACTGGATAAGCGTGGCTCTTTCAAAGTACTGGATGGCCTTCTCACAGAACTGCGTCTCGATGTAGTAAGCCCCGAGCCACATGATCACGTCGATGTTGGAGGGAAGGCACCTGTAAGACTGAACAACAGCACTGGCTTCAGAGAACTTCAGGTTAACCAGGGCCAACATGTTTTATTTATTATTTATTGTGTAAAGAGAAAACATTTGTTTTCTTTCTATACATCGCAGTAGTGCTGGAAAGCCTGGGACTTGTCCCCCTCATCGTCGAGCAGTTTTCCCAGTTTGGCCAGGGCATGGGGGTCAGTGGGAGTCACAGTGAGGACCTGTTTCAGCCACTCAATTGCCTGATGAGGATCCCCTAATTGCTCGTAGCTGAGACCGAAATGTCAAGGACCACCAGATGAATAAATGATGCTCAGGGATGCAAGTTTATACCTCTGAATAAAATCTTCAAATGTTATCGGATATGACACAAACAAACATATTCAGAAACATCTCACACTCCTTTTGAGCTGGATACAGGTTGGCCAGCTGGTACATAACTTGAGAACTGTTCCTCAGAATAGCATGGAGTTTCAGGAAGCAGTCAAGGGCTTCTTCCAGGCGGTTCAGTCTCTTATAAGTCAGACCTGTAGGAAATTGGTAAGTCAGGTTTGGCTCTATGGTGATGTTAGCCCCTTCAAAGACCCTACATGTGGGTTTTGCCAAATTACATTCCCCCTCCCTCTTATCCATCAGTGCTCTATGTTTACTTCTACAGAAAGCATTACCCAAGTTATAGAGGGCCCCAGTGCACGAGGAGTCATTCCTCAGAGCTTCTTTGTAGAATTCTGCAGCCTTTTCATAATCCTGTTTGACAAACACAGTATTGCCCTTGTTGATAAGCGCTGCAGGGTTGTAACGATCAGCATTCATGGCGAGGTCGGCGTATCGGTCCGCTTGGTCATAGTCCTTCTCCTGCAGACAAGTGAAGGTTAAAGAAGAAAAACAGAAAACCAAAGTTTTTACATCCAACTGCACAAGATTTAAATGTCTTTGACAGCAGATGTCATTTTTGTTGTAGACATTAAATTCCAAAAGGATATCTATCTAGATTAAGGATAGACCGATACATCGGCAGGCCAATATTTTAGGCCAATATTTGCGGTTTTTGCTGGTCTTGGCATCAGCCGATATGTCGGGTGTGTTGGCCGATACATAATTAACAAGCTTATTATATATATATATATATATAATTTATTGTGTGTAAAGAGGCAATCACACAGCCCTAGCTTCAACATATATATATATATATATATATATATAATTTTTAATTACAAGTCTAATGTTTCTATTTAAGATTTGTTTACAAGTGCATTTTTTCTTTTTCTTATTTATCTATTTGAGGTGCTTTGTTCGTTTTTATATTGAGAGAGTTGTGAAATTACTTTTCATTGTATCCTTCATTATATTAATTTGGGAGTCAAATGCAGTATCACAACCTGCTAATATTTGGTGCCATCAGCCATCAGCTGAGGCTGATGAGAAAATATCGGTATCAATATTTGCCCTAAAAAAATCTGTATTGGTCGATCCCTTATCCAGATCACATATAACATGTCATTACCTAAAAAAAAATGTTGTTCAGTAATTAAAGACTCACCAGGAAATAGAGGAAAGCCAGATTAGTGGCTGCAGCACTCTTCACTCTGCTGTCCTTTTTCTCAAATGTCTTCAGAGTTTCCACCGCCTGGTCACACATGATGATAAAATGAAGTGAGGGAAATGCTTATGCAAATATTTCTCTCATGCAGCTGCAGGAGTTTTTTGCAATTTCCCTTTGAAATTAATAATGTATTTTTATTTTCCTTTCATTTCACATGCTTAGTAATATTGTATAACCCACATACAAGCAAAATCTAGTGAAATTCATTCTAATTTACCTCCAGCAAGTTCATGACCATCTAAATATCTTAACAAATTTTTGTTCTCCTAAAATGAAGCCTTTTATAATTAAATCAGTGTGTCAATGTAAGTGTAGAAAGTTTGGGAAAATATTTGTGTGTAACCTATAATTTTAACAAACCACCAGCTAGGCTACAGACGCACTGGTTAAACCACCAGCAGTTTGTCTGTCACCTATCTGTGTATAGACACTATGAATCAGATGTAAAGCCTGTTCATAGAGGTAACTAGACTGCAATCACACACTTGTACTGCACAGCATTATCAATCCCGGAATATCCGCCACAAAGCACCTCCTCTGACCCATCTGTGCTTTAAAGGGGAAGTTCAGGATTTTTGACATTGGGCCTCATTTTTCGAGTGAGCCAGGGTCCTACTTATCACTGAATATAGTTTAATCACATTTCCTTCTGTTATTCTAGTTCCAGGAGGCTGCTGATGCTGATGCTGGTGTGAGTCAGAAGGATTCTGCTAGCCTGTCATTAAACACAATCTTAACCACTCCACAGAATATCTGAGGCAAATCATTTATAACTTAAGACTATCTGTGTAGATGCCGTGTTAATAGAGTAATGTTCCAGATAAAACTAACCTGCATTTTTGCATTTTATTGTTATGCTGAGACACTTTACAAAGCTTTACTTCCTGTATTTTGCAGCGGAGTGATATCATCTGCTGCTACGTGCATGAAGGAATTTGATTACACAAATATAAAGTCAAAACTATGGCCACGTCTGAAAGGCATGAGGATATGTCGGATTTTGAAGACGATTTCAAGCTTTTTTCATCAAACTAACTGTCACCATATCTCTATGAACCGCAACATACTGACAAAGGTAGTAGGCTACCACTGCCACCCGGAAGCAAAGTATATCATTCTGCAGCTGGTAAGAAACTAGTTCCTCTATGTAATTCAAAATTTGTCATACGAGGCTAGTTTTACTTGTTTAACACATGAGTTTACTAGTTTAACACTGCATTTACACAGATAGGCTTGCTGATTTGTCTCAGATGTTCTGTGGAGTGGATAAGATGGGTTTTAATGACAGGCTAGCAGATTCCTGTTGACTCACACTAGCAATAGCATTAGCAACATCCTGAAACTAAAATAACGCGATGAAATATGCTGAAACTGTCTTCAGTTATAAGTAGTATCCTGGCTCTCTTGTAAATAAGGCCCTATGTCAAAAATCCTGAACTTCCCCTTTAAGAACTTGGGAGCTTGGTATAAGCTGTAATTCCCTGTCAGCACAAAAAGCTTTCCCTCCTCCTCTATGCATGTTGAACCTGTAAGTGGTCGTCCTGCTTTTGCTGGCAGTGCCATTACTTGGTAAGTGGCATGCTTATACAGTAAAGTCAAAAGTCAAAGAAAAAAAAAAAAAAGACAATCTAAATGTGATCAAGAAAACAGAAGGCACACATACCTCAACCTTACGCATGCAGATGGGAACGAGATGAGACAAAAGCAAGAGAATGGAGCACAATGAGAAGTGGAAAATGTTAAGTCTAATTAAACAGCTTACTGAGAAGGAAAGTGGCATACAGTACAAAAAGAATAGTTGTACAGAAACACAATGATATAAAAAGAAAAAAAAAGGACAATGAAGATTAGGCTCGACTAATTTAAAAGAAAACACCTTCCCAATAACCTAAATGGCAATGAGTGTACGAGAACCACATGTCAAGCTCTCAGCCTGTACTCATATGTCCCTCTCAGTTCAATAACAACACTTGAAAATAAAATCAGACAACTGACAAACATCTGCACTTCACTCTTCTGTGCCCACTGGGACACAGAAGTACACAGACTAGAGTGGGATTTTAGACAGAGTGGTATTTGCCCTGATGCTGCTGACACACACACACACACACTCACACACCTGGTTGAAGTCCTTCTGTCTGAGGTAGGTGATGGCTTTGTTGATCTCCAGATCGTTGGCAAGCTCAACATACTGAGAACTCTTTACCATGTCCACACACCTTCAAAAGAAAATAAATACATTCAGTCTTTAATGCTACAAATGGCATCATTTAAAGATCTGTGAAAATACAAAGTGAGTAAATAAGGTAATCACTTGCACTGCAATTCTGGTTGCTAGCTAATTTGTGAATATTAAGGCTTTCTCTGAGAGTTATAAGGGTAAGAGGCACTCAAAAGGATGCCTTAAAGGATCTTAAAGGATGCAAGTGCCCGCCTTCCCATATTATAGACATTAACTATTGCAATGACAGTTGCTGGAAGTCTGCTGTTAATAAAAACACATGAAAACAAACTTTTTTCCTGTTTTAAGCCATGTCTGAATGTCTGATTTTGAGGGAAACGTCTGAATTAAAATGTTAAGATGAACAAAACACCAACAGTCACAAACCAGTCAAATCCACTGGCAAAAGAAGTCTCTATGGCCGGAGCAATGAGCTTGGCTGCAGTCATGATATACTTCTCAGCCAGGACTTTTCTACAAACACATGAACACAAAACAAGGTAAGAAGGAATACAAGTAAATAGCAAGTAGACTTTGTACAGTGTGCTGGTGTGTTTGGTCAAGAACAGACTGTCTCTGTGGTTTGATGAGATAAGATATTATTCATTTTTGTACTGTATTTAATTCAACTTACACATCTCTCTCCATCTGGTGAAGCCGGTCATTCTTAATGGCCTCAATGACCATATTTGCGCTGGTGTCATCCTAAAGGAGACCAGAAGACAGGCTTTAAAGGAGGCAACATAACTGCTTGAGCCCAATGCTGCAATACAAAGACAGAGGAGTCATTTTAAATATTGAAAAACCTCAAATTTGGAACTTTGCAGTTAGTGTGAAGCTGAAAGATTTATGCACTAATGCGAAGAAATTAATCTGTGGAACGCACGAGTTAATTTTTGAATGCATTAACGCATAAGCAACAAAATACAAATATGACTTTAGCATTCTCTAGGCAAGAGAAGCTGATTTGGGGCATGTAGGTGTTTTGTTACAGTGGTGAACCAAATCCACCAAAAACCACTTCATCCTCCTTATTTATGAAGTTTCTGACAGTTGTCAAGCTTTATGTTTAGAATTTTATCATCGGTGTCCAAAAAATAATTTATTATGGGTGCCATTATAAAAATTTGAATTTTTATGGAGAGAGAAGCTGATTTTCAACATATGATTGCTCCAAACAAAAAACAGTTTATTCTCCTCATTTGTGGAGATTCTGTTTGTTTTCTAGCTTTATATTCTTCATGCAACTATTCTTTATTAAGCAGGAATAGAAGGAAACTCATTCTCTGCATTTAACCCATCTCAGGTTAAACCTGAGAGCAGTGGGCAGCCCGGGGAGCTTGAGGACCTTGCTCGGGGGTCCATAGTGAGTACCGTGTCAGGGACTCGAACTCGGGTCTGCTGCGCCAAAGCCCGCGACACATGTAGCATTCTAGCCAATTCTTTTTCTGTCCTTTGAGAAAACCATGATATAACCAAACCAAAATTATATATATATATATATATATATATATATATATATATATATAAATATTAAAAGTTAGTAAATACACCTCAACACATCTCTCTGTGGACATGATCTTAATTATTTTTTTTTTTTTTTTTTTTTTTTTTTTTTCTTTTTTTTTTTCTTTTTTTTTTGCTCTTTTTTTTTTTTTTTTTTTTTTTTTCCCCCCTTTTTTTTTCCCCCCCTTTTTTTTTTTTTTTTTTTTCTCTTTTTTCTTTTTTCTTTCCTTTCTTTTTTTTTTTTTTTCCTCCCCTTTTTTTTTTTTTCTTTTTTTTTTCCCCCTTTCCTCTCCCTTTTTTTTCTTTTTTTTTTTTTTTCCCCTTTTTTTTTCTTTTTTTTTTTTTTCCTTTTCCCCCCCCTTCCTCTTTTTTTTTTTTTTTCCTCTTTCTTCTTTTTTTTCTTTTTTTTTTTTTTTTTCTCTTTTTTTTTTTTTTTTCTTCTTCTTCTTCTTCTTCTTCTTCTTCTTCTTCTTCTCTTCTCTCTATTTATATCTTCTTCTCCTTTTTCTTTTTCTCTTCTATCTATCTATATCTTCTGTCTCACAGTGTCTGTCCGCTGCTCGCCCCAACCAACACTCCCCACACTTCGCCAACTCCCCCCCCCCATCTCCCCACACACTTCTCCCGTGCTCCCCACACTCCACCTCCCCCCCTCCACTCCCCCCCCCTCCACTCCCCCCTCTCTCCCCCCCTCCCAACCCACCCCCCCGGACACAATATTTTAATTGCACTGGCTTTTAACAGTCAAAGCTTTGGAGATGGGTTCTAGACCCAGGTTGGGAACCATTGATTTAGAGAATGGCCACAGGGTGACCCATTTGATATATTACACAAACCAATCAATTGTTGAGCAAGGTGGGGGTCATGAACACCAATGTATGTTTTCTTGAGGGTCTGTGGCTCAAAGAATTTGGAAACCACTGAGCTCAACATAAATTTCAGGAATTTACCAGTGACCGTTAATAAAGATGGACGTAGTATCCGGTCTTGTCTGAATCATAGTCCGATAATAGAGAACATAGGTCTGAAGCCAGTTGGGCGTGTCCCACCGTCGCCATCTTGCCATGTCACGTGTGTCGTCACTCCCGGAAAATACTAAAATGGGCACAGCGCTGCCGCGGCCAAATGATTGACAGCTGGCGTACTCTAGGTTAAATGCAAACCAAGCTAACTCAGAACGAACAGGAGCTAACGAAGATAAGCCCTCTAGGTGGCGGGGTAAGGGTAAGACACGCTTTGACTTGCCATCATCTGACTAAAAACCGCCGTTGTGCGAAACAAGGCGCTAACTAGGAGCCACCGGTCGGCAGGCCGGGCTTCTGGTCTGCCGCATGTCAATCAGAAGGACATGCCCTTAATAATGTTTGATTTCAAGATTAAATAACATCTAAACAGATGAGTTATAAAAAAAGGCACCTCCTTTACAGTTGACATGAAGGTAAACTTGACCTATTAAACCTAAAATGATTTTTTGATCCAGGCTGTAAACACGCTTATTTCTGCTGTAAAGTTGGTGTGTTTAACATGGGAGTTTATGGGGATTTGCTCTGTTTTGGAGCCAGCCCTAGCGAATCAAGAAAGAATTACAATTAAAAAAATTCACTTCACATTTTTCCACCGGAGTTTGCCCCCTTGGGATTTTCACCAATCCACAGAGAAATACTTCACTCAGTTATCCAGATTGCTGATCAATTGGCAAGAGAAGAGGCAGTGCAATTCCAACATACCATATAAATGACACCACTTGACACTGAAAAATACAGAAGTGTCCTGTTTTCTTACAAAACTCACATTAGATGGAATGTACTTGTCCTCATCATCGATGCCAAGGGGAACAGTGATGAGCTTCTGAAAGGCTTTCTTCATCCTCTCTCTATCGCCGATGGCATAGTAGCACAAGATAAGGTTGAAGCCTGTCTTGATGTTTGGACTCTCACTCATGATGTGCTCGAAAGACGTTATGGCATCTGAATATTGGCCCAAGCGGACAAAGACCACTCCGATATTCTGCATGATCTTGATCCTCATTTCCTTGTGAGTGTTGGAGATCTGATCCAGTGCCATGCGGTAGAACTTGATGGCTTTTGGGTAGTTCTTCTGCTTGAAATAGATGTTGGCCATGTTGACTTTCAGCCGGCCTGAAAGGATAGTGCACTTAGTATCATGGGAAATATAAGTGCAGTCTGCGTGATGCTACTATTCAATTACAGTATTGGTACTAGCATATGAACACAGTTTCGATCTTAGGTTAGACTGGTTCCAGACAATTTATGATATACCATTTTATTACAGTTTGAATATTATAATACCACAAATCCCTTCAAAGATAAGGAATGCAAAAAAAAAAAAAAGAGTAAAAGTGAAAAGGAAGAAAGAGAAAAACGTTAATGAACATGAGTTTGAATGAGGCTGATGGGCTGTGAATGACGAGTTTGCAAGGGAGAAGCAATAGTAAAAACTCGCTGCACATAAGAAGCCTCCTACCAGCCCGACCAGAGCAGCGGAGGTTCAGTTCTGTTCAATTCGATGCACAAATCTGCAGGCAGATAGCCCAGAGTTTGTTGGGTTTAGCTAACTATTATAAACATAGCCTTGCAGCAGTGTTTCCCCAAGCGTGCTCACTTGCATCTGCCGGCAGTGACTTATTACCTGCTCTTATATTAACTTGGTTGGCCGCGCGGGGTCATGTGACTGTGTGACGTTATCACATAACAGCAACTATGTGTAGGCAGCTGCACCATAAGGGGGTATAACTAATGAACTGGGGTTTATCACCCGGTTACATAAGGCATCTAGTTAAGGACATGTATGAGACATGAGAGGAGTTGTCTCCTCACCTGCATTACTGAACATCTTGTTCTTCACAATGACTTGGTAACTGTTCAGGGCCTCTGGGTACATTTCATTGTTAGCATACTGGTTGGCAAGGTTGAGCAAAACCTAGTAAATAACAGAAGACGTTAAACATTTAAAATATGGTAATAAGAAGAAAATAAAAGTAAATGAAACAACAGGCAATAAAGTCAGAATGTGATTCACAGAAAACAACTGTTGTTCTTTGTTAGTGTGCATGCATGGCAGAGGCGATAAGTCCACTGTCCCTGAAGTCAAACAAGTGTCCTGCTTTACTGTCTGTCCCTACAATGTGAAAAGACAACGTCACAAACAGTCAGTTACACAGCACACAAAAGTTATGGCTTCTTTCTAGAGCCAAAAGTTAAATCAGAATTCAATAAAGCTACAAAACAGGTGGCACTTTAAGAGAAGTCCCACTTTTGTACATTTTACTAGAAAACAACTCATTCTTAAGCTTTTCTTACTAATACAACAGAATATAAAGAACGCAGGAAGTTGGGGGGGTAAGTGGAATCCTCCTGTTAATAAAATTGAATCATAGTAAATCAAAGGTAATACCCAGAGTCTGAAAATCAGATAGTTTTATCGTTAGTGCAGATGAAAGAGCAGCAACTGGCAAACAAAAGCTTGACTTACAGAGTAGGTGAGGTCCAAATTGATGTGGTCCATGTTGCCAGATTGCTCCCTCTGTCTAGCCAGTGCTCGCTCTTTCCTCCCTGCCTCTTTAGCTTTTTCAAGAGCCTGTAGGAAAACATCACACACACACACACACACACCGCATATACACATAAATCAGCCCACAAAAATCCAAAATAAACAACAGTGATAATTTAATTTATCTGATAAAAGTGACATGTCACTTTTGAGAAAGCAGATGATGATTTGATGTTTCTTGATTTCTTTTGCAATTCATGATTTATAGATTCAGTCACTTGAAGTAAAATAAATAGACAAAGAAATGTCTTTAAAATACTTAAATAATTCTGAACATGACTAATTCTAGGTTTTCCTACTAAAAAAGCCAAAAGTTTTGTCATTTAGTTTAATTAATTTAAAGATCTACCGATCTGCCGACCTTTATCTTATATTCAATTCATTATGAAGGAAAATAGAGTTGCTACAGTTTAAAAAACAAAGATTACAGTTTACCATCTGACATTTAGGCCAATCCAGCCAGTATATTCAGACAGTTGGTATTATTTTGTAGTTATATAAAAAATAAGTTGCATGATGACCAGCTGTAAGGTGCCTGTGCTCTGTGCCATGCAGCTCTCCTCAATCAGATCATTCACTTTCTTTTCCAGGATTTTGATCTTCTCTTCAGGCCTGTGAGAGAAAAAAAAAAAAAATCAGACAAAACTAAATGATATGAGAATGAGAATGTTGACTTAATACTAAAGACTACCCTGAATACTTCAGGTCACGCAATCAGTTATATTTCAGTGACAGAAGCCTTTAATCTCTGCATCCGTGAGATCTAATGCAGAGTAAATGAATCTCTCAACCAGCTCAAACATGGATATGCTGAACTTAGTTAGAATTAGTAAAAACCGCCAGACAAACCACCTCAGAGCCCTTTCTACCCCTGGATGATCAGGCTTCTAAATCCTAAAAGCCCCCCACTTGTCACTCCAGGCACATTTTTCTCTTGTGCTCTTTTCTTGTTTTAGTATTACAAAGAATTACAACTTTGTTTAAGGCTTTGATTCTAACTATAACTTATTACCTTTAAATTCCTGTATGCTTGCACCCCTGTTATTCTGTGAATGTCTTTATATCCTATGTTTTTATGTTACTGTGGGGAGAAGGATCACCCAATTTCATTGTGACAACTGTCATAATGACAGTAAAAATAGAATAGAATGAAATATCTGTCCGTGGTGATTCAATTCCTACTTCAAGCCTTATTGTCATAAAAACTACTTATCATTTTTATGGAACTACTGTTACAATACATCATGACTGAAACTTAGCTGATGTAATCCAGCACCTATAAATCTATACAGGTCTAGTCCTCAGTGAGACCCACAACCACTCACGTGTCTTCATTCTTTGCTTCAAGTGGGGGTGCCGGGCCCCTGGACTGGCCCAGAGGGTCAAAGGTAGAGCCTAAAAATAAGAATTATCTCTGTAACAGGAATACTACATTGCAGGGATGCACATTATAATTGGCCCCTATCGGTATCGGCCTATATCGGCCTTAAAACTGAGAATCGGACATCGGCCACCCCACTGATATTTAACAGATCAGCCCGCTGTTTTTAAAGTAAAAAAAAAAAAAAAAACTTCTTCCTCTTCTTGAAAAACTTCTTTTTTTACAGACATTAAAACTTCTAAAGACTAAGGGTGGGAAAAAATATCGACACACTGAAATGTAGCAATATTTTCTTATGCTGATATTATATTGACATTTAAAAACATGGTATCGATCTATTTCACTAACAAAATTTCATAATATTTCATCGTTCTCTTACGTAGTTTCACAAGAATTCCCGAAAATTTCATGATATTTTCATACGCTGATATCATATTGACATTTAAAAACGCGGTATCAATCTATTTTACGAACGAAATCTCGCGAAATTTCATCGTTCTGTTACAAAATCTCGTGAGAATTTTAAATATCGACTTGATATTGGCATATGAAAATATCGCAATATTTCAGTGTATCGATGTTTTTCCCCACTTTTCCCCCCTATTTTTCAGTGTCTGAAACAGATAGCAAAACTGCTATTTGCAATGACTGCTTATTTTTTTCAGCTTTAAAATTGGTATCGATATCAGTTATCGGCCACAAGTTTTAAAATATATGCATATTGGATATCGGCCAAAATTCCAATATCATGCATCCCTACTACATTGTTTATAAGATCACAATTAGTCCTCATAAAAATAAAAAGGACTATACTGATAAATGAGCTGCATTTACTGTCTTAAAATCAGAGCTACTGCAATTAAGATTTGTCATCTCTACAATTCTATCAACACATACAAGCAAGTCACAAACTCATACATTAAACCTCACTAGGTGGTAAACCACACCAAAAGTAGGAGTGGATTTGTACAAGAGCTGCAAAAGACAGTTTGTGTTTACAATTCCTTGAACTCACCACGTGTCAAGGAGGAGGTGTAGCCTGCCGCTCTGACAGCAGTCATTGGTCGGGCTGCTCCTTCCTGAGACATGTAAAAAGATAATAACTATACAGATAACTTGCCTTATGAGCTTCTTTCTGACAGTGTTTCCATCGTAGAAGTGACAACATATAGTAGAAAAGCCACAGTGAGCATTAAGAAGTAAATAATTTTATTTAGGATAAGTTTTTATTCAGTTGTCAAAAGAAAAATAAAACAATATATCCAACACAAATAAGAGTTATTATCAGAGGAATCTATGCAGATCATAAAATTTACACTTTAATAATGAATCTCCATCACCTGCACAGCACCAGTCATGGGTCTTCCCATTGATGAGGCCAAAGGCATCCGAGTCTACAAGAGACATCACAGATAATGTACTTTATTAACCTTATAGGTTTTCTTTTTTTTGTTTGTTTGTTTGTTTGTTTTTTCAACATGTAGGTACTGAAAATTAACAGTTGCTCACTGTAATTGCATTTCATTGCTAAGTTTGTTTGTTTTTTTAATAAGCTGTTTCCGTCTATTTGCCTTTTTTTAATCAAGAATATTTTCATATAAATCAAAGTCGAAACAATGACTTCAGTCTTCTGTGTTATAATGATTTATCTAATGGTGAATTAACATGTGCAATTCTATCAAACACATGTTATTTTTTTAAAAAAGAATTCCTGCTCTGACACAGGTCTGTGCGAACCAAAGTGTAACTTATAAATGTACTGATTGATAAAAAGCCTCTTGATTACATGACTACTAGAACAGCAAACTGGACAAGTTTTGTACATCAAATTATATTATAAAAACAATTTGATTTGCTTGTACTTACTCCAAAGGATGAAGCTAAGGGTCGAGCTCCAATGGCAGTGCCTGGAAACTTGGCAGTCATCTGGATAATTTTAGACATGATTTTTATTAACAATAAAAGAAATGGAAATCCAAAAAATCTATTACAACAACCTCTATCATCCCTGTTTTAGCAGTTAAATAGAAAAATATTTGGATGCTGACAACATTTACTATTTCAGTTGTTCACCCGAAAATCAGTTACAGGTAGGAATGTAGCTTTGATTAAAATTCCCAACTAAAATATAGAAACTTCACAGTCTGAACTTCAAGCTACATTACAGGAACAAAAATCAATGATCTTGACAAAGTAGTAAAAGTAAGACAAATCGTGCAAGCATCCAAATATTTTCACACTGAACCATATTCATATATGTCAGACACAAAATGTAATCACTACTTACTGGAGGTCTTCTTCCATGACTTGTCCTAACTGCTTGCTGGAAGGCCACATCATTCTCCAACTCCTTAAAAACAGGCCAATTTACTTATTTTTTGTATAAATTATTCCATTTGAAAACAAGTCATCATATTGAATACTGGAAAAAAAAATGCATGCAAATGCATTCTGCTGGATCCTTTTTGCTGAATGATTTTAAGTGAATTTCCTGAAAACTGGAAATGTTAAAAAATTATTCAAAGATTATTCTAATTATTTAGACATGCAAAGAATAAAAAATGTGTTAAGTCAAGCTTTAAATAGGGACTTTGCATAAAGAATATATATACTAAAAAACAAGTGAATCATCTGTGCTGAATAATTTTGACTTAAAAATTAAAATATGAAAGAATCATATTTTATGTTGCTACTGTTTAAGTCCAAAAAACATATGGAAACGAGAAACAATTATCAATTGTTAATCATTTAATTCAATCAGGTCTAAATGTTTCTAGAAAGTTTCAATCACTAATGCAGAAAAAATGTAAGCTGTTTGAAATAATCATATATTCTTATGGCCTCAGCAGATTCTGTCTGTGTCAGGCTGAAAATGTGCAGCAACTTTGTATCAAACCAATTCATTTAGTAAAAACAAACAAAAAACAAACAAAAAACATTGTAAAAGTTGCCACAGCTTCCTCAAGGCTTCTCTGAGGGCAAGTTTATTTAATGATGGGTGACATTGTAACAAATTAAGTGCGTCAGTGACTACAAAGAAACAATAAGCCACTTCATAAGGAAAACAAAACCTCAATGACGGTGTAAGTGTACTTTTTTGTTAATTGGGGGTTTTAAGGCATAGACATGCATCAAATTCAGCTAGAAAAAAATCTATATTTGGGGAGGACTTATCATATCTGGACTTGTGTATATGGAATATAATTTGGTTGAATGGTTTCTCATTACATTTATACTTACAAATAACGTCTTTTGGGGGGGGGGGGGGGGGGGGGGGATAAAAGATTACCAGTTGTCCACTATGAATTTCTATACACCATTCCGAAACACAGTAGAACGAGGGGAATGGTAGAACAAGTTTTCAGCAGTTTCTGGTTCAACGCTACAAAAGGTACGATGAGAATTCATAGTAATTAGCTTTATCCTGTAATTAATTTTAGCTCTACATTAGAGTACCATCGGCTTGCTAATGCTAACTAACCTCGGAGTCGAATGTTGGATTGTAGTCGTTGTAACCCGAGTAAAGATCCTCTTCCTCTCCAGCCAGGTGCACATTTTCCATCTTTCTTCTAGTGGAAATAAGAAGCTATCTGTGCAAGGAAACAGCTAAATTATTTGTTGTCGTTTTAGGCTTCAACCCCACAATCCATAGCGGTATAGGCGGGATGAGTCTTTAGCTAAAATTTCTATTGGTTACTTACGCATCACTCATTACCTTTTACTGACATGATTGGTTAAAGGTTGCTAGGATACCAGAGTAAGCTATAACTCGATCTATTGAATTTTGGTCTCAGTTTTGCCTTAGTCTAACTATAAAATCTTACTTTGATATATGTTTGGATGAAAAAACAACGAATTATTAATGGATGTTCAGGTTCCTCGTCAAGGGAAAGTAATTTATTGGCTTGACGCAATGGTTGTGTTTTGTCCTTCTGTGTTGCCATACCTGACTGTCAGCGTGACCAAAGGGGCGGTGCGAGAGTTTAGATAAAAAAATACAGATACTTCTGTGCAAACTGCAATCTTATGATAAACAATGAGCGCTTCTGAGTCAAAGACCATCACTGTGATCGGCAGGTGAGCAAGAAAAGACGTTTTCAAAGTGTAGAACTTTGCTTGCAGGCTGTATTTGGAAGAAAGTCTAAAGGGTTCATGGTCCTGACCTCAGTAGTTGCAATTTTTGTGTTTTGTGAATAAATTTGTGTGTACCCCCGGTGAAATCAGTGTATTTATAGTTTAATGCCATAGTTAATTGCATAAGGATTATTCATTTGAATTTTTATGTTGGGTATGCATTTCTGTTACTTCCTGCTTTACTGGATTTAATCTTTGCAGCTAGTTTTTTTTTTTTTTTTTTTTTCTTTAAAGATGTCTTAAATGTTAATGGCTTCTGTTTAGGCACGACCCACTTGAACGAGGATGTCTGTTTACTGGTCCACTGGCTGTCCTTTTAGCCTGCTTTGAGTGGGCTTACATTTTAACCTGTTTTCTGTACCCTGTTCATTATTTGGAATTTGGTAGTTCACTGAAGTGACCTCTTAAAGAAAAGTAAACACTAACCCACACATTTCCTCACTCATCTCTATAAGTTGGAGTATCCTTTGTATGCATAATCTGCTTTGCAGTATCACATTGAACCCACAAATGGAAAATATCCACTCCAGTATTAGTTAATGTTGATTACTTGTAAAGAAATTAGTGAAACATGTCAGGTTGACGTGAGAAGGAATGTGGCATCAGCAGGTTTCAACAATGAATATGAACAACATGCATGCACTTTAAAACATAGCTCAGCTCAAACCTACATCGATGGTTGATATGAGTTTGATTAATCATGCTTCTCTTTCTGTGATCCCCCCTTCTTTCAGTGGGTTGATTGGCCGCTCCTGGGCCATGGTTTTTGCCAGTGGAGGCTACAGTGTGAAAATCTATGACAACCAAGCAGGACAGGCTGCAAAGGCCATGACAGAGATTAGGTGAGTCATGTTAGATTAATTGTGCAGGGTAACCTTAATTTAATACAACAGTTTGTATCTTTAAATCCAGATGGGTCATGCTGATTAATCACAATTAGGACAGAATAGAGGGTAAACTTAAAATGCTGTGTGAAAGTTACTTATGAAAATCAGCTGAATATCAGATACTGCAAAATGTAATTTTCTTATAACAGCAAAAAGTTGTCCCATTACACCTTCTGAGTCAAAGTAGTGTTTCTTTCTTTATGTGGTTCCTAAAAAGAACAAGAATCAAAAACTGGTTCACAAAGCTATGGAAAAATACACATACATTTTCATAGATGTTATTTGAAACTCAGAAAATAGCCAAGTAAATGAGATAATAATGTCAACATTTTTCATGGGTCAAATCCATGTGTTTGCAAACTATGAACATGTAAGGACAGGTTTCCAGCACTCATCACGCAAAAAAGTTGTTCAAAATATAACTTGCTGCTCCATCTAATGATTAGAGGAGACATTCGTGACCTTCATGATCAGCAGCTTCCATCTGCTATATGAGCTGATGAATAGACACATGTTCAGGCTTAAAAGCGGCTTCACAGTCCAGTCATCACTAGTTAAACATTACAGGAGAATGACAAAGAACTTTTACTGAAATGTCTGCAGAAAATAAGCTCCTATATCCTTTAAACTAACACACACAAACTCAAACTAGGATCTCAATAATTTAACTTTACTTTTTTTCTGTAAACTCATCAACTACTCTCAGGTTTTTATGCTACAATAATTTAAACTTTTGAAAGCTTATGTTAGTATATGAACAGTAGGGGGTGACACCGTATTGTTCTGTCAGTGCCATTGTGTGTAATTACCACTAAACAAGCTCTGTTCCTAATCCAACTCTTGATGCAGTTGCACCATACAAGTGTAGTTTCCTCTGCATCAATATTGACACATTGTATAATATTGTATATCAATTACTTAACTGATTTGGTGTCCTTCAATTCTCTGCTGCCACACACTGTGCTATGAGGTAGCTCTGTTTGAAAGGTATTTATGCAAAAGGGGACTTTAAGTAAAAGAACTGAAAAGTTAGACTAATTCTTGAACCAATGCTCCATTTATCCATGAAAACTACCTGTCTTATGAAATGAATGACCTCCCCTATTTCTGACAGATAAAAGAGACCATTATCTGCGCAGTTTTAGCACTGGTACAAAAGGAATTCAAAGGAATTGAATCTAAATGTGTGCATATTTAGCAAATTAATGTCTGTAAAGCATTATATTATTGAACAGGGTGTTCCAGGTGGAGAACATATGCAGTGTTCTTGAGGGCGACATTGTTTCCATCACGTCTGGCTGAATTTTGATCATTTCGGACAGTAATCTTCTATGAAAGAACCTCATGATGCATGCATGTTTTCATTGTCCCAATCTACAAACAACCATCTTGCACACACACAAAACAGGGTGAACAATTGCCCACAATTTGCAAACCCAAACTAAATCCCTAAACCTAAAACAAACATCTTCTGCTCTGTGATGCACCAGGAAGCAGCTGGAGGAACTAGAGGAAGCCCACATGCTGAGGGGGGAGCTGACTGCTGCACAGCAGCTTGCCTTGCTCAGCAGTTATGAAGACTTGGCTAAAGCGCTGGAGGGAAGCTTCTTTGTCCAGGTAACACTGCAAACCACCAACAGCACAAACACTTCGCATGTGTGTTTGTACTCCACCCCTTATGCCGAAATCAGTCAGATGGTCTCCAGATTCACAGGTCTCTTGGTTCAATGGAGCTTTTATCCATCTATCATATGCTACACAGGAGTTAATGTTTGCAAACCAGATACAAGTTTTAAGTAATACTTTTTCGATACAAAATGCACATTTTCATGCCTTTTTAATCCAGTGTCCTTTTGTCCACAACAGCTTACCAGCATGGTCATGAAAACCAAAGTCGCTCCAAATGCCAGATCTGAATGTAGTCGAATCCACTGAGTTTTCAACACAGAGCTCATCGTCAGAGCGCAAGTTGATAGAATAAATAAAAAACTCTATATTGTTCGATATATTCAATATACGGTTATGCTTATGGTTCGATACACACCTGTACAATTCAGTTCAAATACATGTATTGTTGATTGTTGCACCCCTTAGATATACTGTATATATACAGTCCTCCTCAAAATTATTCATACCCTCCGATTAAAGAAAAGCCTAAAATTACAATTACTACAAACTGCAAATTACTAAAGAAACTAATAATAAATAAAAATATTGCTTTTAAATTTTGGTTGGAAATAATCATTTAAAAAAAAACAACCAAACAAAACTATCCCTGACACATTAGAGAACTTTTCCCATGAACAGTGGGCCGAAATACCTGTCAACAGGTGTAAACGTCTTTTTGAACATTACAGAAAACACCTGATTGCAGTGTTTGCCTCAAAGTATTGATCAACAAAATTTTAGCAATGGAGCCCCATCATGCTTGTTTGCTTGTTTTATTTTTTCTGTGTTTGTTTTTAATATTTCTGTTGAACCACAATCAAAATCAATATCATGATTTTGATAGAATTTTTATTTATTACTTTTGTCAATTTCAACTAATCTAACTGACAGCTGATTTTTTTCCTTTTATAATTGGCAGGTATGAATAATTTTGAGGAAAAATCTGTGTGTGTGTGTGTTACTCAGTTACTCAGATCTCAGTATGTGTAGCTCAAAAGCGTAATAAGGAAAAATGAATAAAGTAACTGGAATAATTACTTACCTCACTGCAGCATGTTCTTGCTTTATTGCTACACAGATTATCCTAAAAAAAAAAAAAAAAAAAAGTGAGTTTTTACAATCTAATTTCCCCTCGGGGATGAATAAAGTATTTTTCTTTCTTTTCTTTCTTCCTCACGGTGGCGGAAAATCATTAGTTTATATTCTTTTAAAACATTTTGGATGGATGTGAATCAGGGTTTATGTAACTGTCCGCGGTAACCTTTATCTTAAAAGGAGGTACATGCTGTAAGAACGGTATTACCTAATAAAAGTTTTTATATCTGAGGTTACAGTTCCTCATTGATGTTTTACTTTGTTGAATGTGGAATTTGTTAGCGGCAAAAGATGTTGCCCCCAAAAATGTAAATTGTTTCTACTTCTATGGTATGGTTTAAATTATATAGATGAATAGATGTTGAGTAAACTGATACTGGACTGAAAAGCCCATTTACCTTGATAACAGCACAACAGAGAAGAGGATGTTACCTAAGTATGGAAACTTTAGTCTATCTGATATTTATGTGACATTCACTCGCCCATCAATTCAGTTATTGTAATATCTGATCAGCTGTAATGATCCCTGAAGGGAAATGTTTTGTAAATTTTACTCGATACAAGAAAATCATAAACAAAACAGAATACTAGAAAACATAAAATAAGAATGCAAGAAAGCATGGGATGTAAAGTCTGGACTTTCACATAAATGGCAGATGAAAGCAAGAAACAATTTAAATCGCTCTAAGAATGACGAAGTCAAACTCAAATGACAAATGGGATAAATGTGTAAGTATAAAGTTTGAGGGCTGTTTCAGATTTATGCTATTAGCTTTCACATTTGTAATAGCTGCAATAAACAGATAATTACTGTTTAATTTTTATCAACCTTGAAATTCCTCATTGGTGCATCTCTGCAAAAATATGCTTGAGGGGGAGAATCCAGGAATGTAGAGTTAAAAATCCCCCCAGACAAATTAGTCTGAATCCAGCTAAAGAACTAATCTATGGTTTGGTTTGCTGCTTTGCTCATGAAAGTTTTATGTCTTTCATTTTGTCTTTGCCACAAAGAGAGCACAAATTAGCACTTAACCGATACCACCTTAACCACAGCCAGCCTTAATGAAACATGAAGTGAAGTATTTAAGCCGAAACGAAACTACGACAGAACAGAGAAGGTGCTAACCAAAATAAATAATTACTTTTTTCTGGCAAGGAACAGGGAAAAACTATATATAAATAAAATGTTTTCTTGATGACACTAAGCCACATATTTCCTGATGGCATGTTGCCATGTGATGCGAGTTTCACCCTTCTGTCAAACTCACTGAATTTTTTAAAAGTTTTTCTAAAGCGGAAAGAGGAAATGCACTGGCTCTCATTGTCACATTATTAGCCTATCGACAACTTGCATAGAGACTGATGCTTATCTATACTGGTCAGGTAGTTGCTTGGTTCCATATTTGGTGTAGGGGAATGGTCCAAGACTTCCCATTAGATAAAAGCTATACACAGTACCACTCCTCATGTTTGTCATCTCTGTTTCTATCACTAAATCACTTAAAGAAGTCAAGTCATGAAAGATATTTACTGGAACTTAAAGGTACAACTAGGGATGTAACGATATGAAAATTTCATATCACGGTTATTGTGACCAAAATGATCACGTTATCATTTTTATCACGGTATTATACAAATACCCCCCAGCATCTTTAAAAATATCCAAAATGGGTCTAAATGTCTATTTTGTTCTTTTTAAAGGGGCAAAAATCTCAAAAGGACTGTCCATGTGGGAGCCTTCATTGTCTTCCACCATGTTTTCATAAATCAAACATTGCAAACTGGGACTGCTGCTGCTTTTCCAGCCAATGAGCAACATCACTGGGAGTTTCTCAAAGTGCAGAAATCAGTCACGGTTTTAACGATAATTAAAATTTGAAACGGTATTTCTAATTGTTGGTAATTTTATCACGGTTAACCATTTTACCGGTAATCGTTACATCCCTAGGTACAACTTGTAACAAAATCAAAGATCAATTACTGAAAGATTAAAACTTTGTTCTATTGCTGTGGGTTCATGATACATGGCAGCAGCCATATCTGTGCCACCATCTTTACTATGGTGTCTCTGAATGGACAAACAATTCTCTAGCTGTTTCTCATTTGGAAGTCAATGCACTGCGAAGTGTCCAGACTATGTAGGCTACAGAGTGTGAAGTCCCATTGCATAGCAAATGCAGACTCTACATCTATCTAGTGACGGCATTCTTTCCACTTATTCCTTCAGATATGCTGAAAACTAAATGGAGCTGTGCCTTTTATTCCTTTTTATTTATCTGTCTTTACCTGAACACCCCATTAACTAGTCTCAAACACCTAAATTATGTCAAAAAATGCATTCTAAGGCAAAGTCTGTCTTTTTGAGGTTGCCCACATATTGGGAAATTTTCCACAGAGACTATCTATTGTTTCTTCCTGGAAAACACGTCATTTGACACTTAAAAGCCATGTTTGCATCAGTCTGCCCCAGGGCAGCTGTGGCTACATACATAGCTTACCATCACCAAGCATGAATGGGGAGTGATTGAATAATAGATTTACTGTGATCGCTTTGAGTGCCCAGCAATAAAGCGTGATGTAAATCTAATCCATTATTATTATTACTTTTGTTGTTGTTGTTGTTATTAAAAATCCATGAATATGTCCAAAGATTACACTCAAGAACTCTGTTGCTTATTCCCTCCCCTCTTGTGCGCATTGAATTCTGGGACAGGCGAGGCCATGAAAGATGCACTACAGTATCCTTTGTTTAAGACCAATCAAATTTCAGGTTTGTAGGGTGGATTTGGGGGCCCCCTTCGAGGCTTTAGAAGTGGGACAGCATTTGATGCGCCACTGTGATGTATGCAGTTGACAAATTCGCACCTTGAAGTGCATTGACTTCCAAATGAGACGCAGCTTGTTTGTGCAGTGAGAACTCGCGGATCTTTAAAACTGCTGTACTGGCTTTGTTTGATAGAAGCTAGAGCAGCGTTTGGTAAGCAACACCTCAAGGACCGTAGAAGAAGACACAATATTGAAGTAGTTGCCTGTTGTGCAGTCATCACTGCATCTGGGGCCACTGCGTCAACATGCAGATTAAAACATGTTCAGGTCTGGAGGAATTTTGGCTACTTACGGCCACCGTACATTTACAATTGTGCTTCGGATTTTAAGTCATTTTTATGCCCATCTTTACCACTAGATGTCAGAAATTCTGACGTGCTGTACCTTTTTAAAGAGAATAGCATGCAAAAATTAGATGATAATCATATTTAAATCCAAAGAAAGTTTCTCTAAATATGTTTATTCATTATGTGACTGTAAAATGATTTAAAGACAATGATGCAGTTCTCTGACAAGTCTGTGTTTGTTTGTTTTTGATGTTACAGGAGTGTGTTTTCGAGCAGCTTGATATCAAGCAGAGCGTCTTTCAAGACATAGAGCATCATGTGGGCAAAGATGTCATTCTGAGCAGCTCCACTTCCTGTTTGGTGCCAAGCAGCGTCTTCTCGAAAGTACAGAACCCGAATCGCTGCCTCGTCTCTCATCCGGTTAGTCCTGCCTCCGAGCTGCAGTCAGTGGGTGATGTGAGAGTGGTTTCACTGGGATTTAAAAACCAACTACAGGAGATAGGGAGCTGATTGACCACTCTGTCACATATTTACTGGACATTTACTTCTACCTCCATCCACAAATACAACACTTACGGAAAAGAAAGTTGTCATGCAACACATTATAATTACATCAAAAGAAAGATAAGGTCAAGTTAGAGATTAACATCTTTGAGAAGACAGCTTCATGTTTACATTTCTCTTACAAACTATTTTGTTTGGTGCTACCTTTAATGATTAAAATTTCTTAATTTCTTCCAATGTTCCATAGTTTATATCTGTACATTATTTTTATCTTCTTATTTTTTGTATTTCTGTCTCTTCTAATGGTAACATTCATAGTGGTTACATTTTTATATACAGGTACTACCCAAAAAATTAGAATATCCAAATACATGAACGAAAAAGTTCATGTATATTTCTATAATTCAACTTAAAAGGTGGAAATTAGATATTGTATAAGACTAATAATTGTGAACCAATATATTTCAAGCTTTTATTTGTTTGAATGTTGCTGATTAGGACTTGCAGCTTAAGAAAACCTCAAATTCTAAAACTTTTTTAATTGCATGAAATCAATTAAAAAAGGACTTTAAATACAAAATAGTCAGGCCTCCTAAAGTAAAATCTTGCATTTGTACTAAGTACTTGGTTGGGGCCCCTTTTGCTTGAATGACTGCCTTAACCCTGTGTGGCATGGATGCAACCAGCTTCTGGCATATCTCAGGTGTTATGGAAGACAAGCATGCTTCAATCACAGCCTTGAGCTCTTCTTTATTGTTTGGTCTCTTCCCGTTCAGCTTTCTCTTGACAATGCCCCACATGTTTTCGATGGGGTTCAGGTCAGGTGAGTTTGCAGGACAATCAAGCATGGCTGTTGAACCAAGATTTTGTACTTTTGGCAGTGTGGGCAGGTGCCAAGTCTTGCTGGAAGATAAAGTCTGCATCCTCATACAGCTGGTCTGCTGAAGCAAGCATGAGGTGCTCCAAAATGTCCTGGTAGATGGCTGCGTTTGTGCTGGACTTAATGAAGCTCACAGGTCCATTCCTTATGAAGTCCTCCACACTTTTGAATGGCCCTTTCCTGACCATCTTTTCCAGGCTGCGATCAGCCCTCCGGCTTGTACACCCTTTTCTTCCACACTTCTTCCTTCCACTTGACTGTCCATTAATGTGCTTTGAGACAGCACTCAGAGGACAACAAGCTTCTTTTGCTATCACTTTTTGTGTCTTTTCCACCTTGTGCTGCAAGTCCTAATCAGCAACATCCAAACAAACAAAAGCTTGAAATATATTGATTCACATATTATTAGTCTAAACAACATGTAAATTGCACCTTTTAAGTTGAATTACAGAAATAACTGCATTT
Organism: Atherinomorus stipes; assembly: GCA_023101725.1. NCBI lineage: Eukaryota > Metazoa > Chordata > Actinopteri > Atheriniformes > Atherinidae > Atherinomorus > Atherinomorus stipes. The sequence goes on along the minus strand of JALJCO010002102.1, from coordinate 33,124 downwards.
AAAAAGTGCATTTTCTGTTTACTTGTGTTATCTTTGTCTCACATTTAAATTTGTTTGATGATCCGAAACATTTAAGTGTGACTAACATGCAAAAAAGTAAGAAAATAGGAAGGGGGCAAAAATTTTTTTACTCAGCTGTACATGAACCTTCTCAGGATATTCTCATTTTTTGGGTAGTACCTGTATATATGTGTATATATATGTGTATGTGTGTGTGTGTATATATATATATATATATATATATATATATATATATATATATATATATATATATAAAGCTTACCCACAAACAAAATCAATTGGCAAGTCCCACATGTAATGACTCCTCAGGATTCAAATGTCTTTATCTGCTCTGTCTCTTCAGCACTGATGGGGATGAACACTATGATTTACAATAAAAAGGGCTTTTCTCAGGCCTGCAAGAGTGTGCAAAGCTCAGATTCTCTTTATAAATGATCAGAATGACCTAATCTAATGTTGCACTTTGAGGTTCTCTGATAGCGCCACCTCACAGACAAAAAGTGCTGAAATTGATTGATTTTACTTGTCTGTACAGCAGCTGACAGCTCAGTCACAGTCCTACTGTATGGGATCCAACCCCACCCCATTGCCATCACTGACAGACGTATCCCTTTATTCTTCTTTTGCTCTTTCTCTTCTTCTCTGCTATAATTTACAAATATTTGGGGTGCTGCACATGAAAATGCAGTGAAAGCGACTTCCTCTTTTTCTTTGTTCTGCTGACCTGTATGCTGCTTTCTTCTTATTCTGCAATGACTTAGATACATCCAAATTCAAATTTGGCAATATAAATACACATAAATAATTGTCAGGGAACTTCACTCACTTTACATGCTGTGAAACAAAATTTAGCTTTTTTCCCCATAGCATGTGATTTTGCATGATGTCTTTACCCAGGCACCACACATCTCCATCTGTTACACCACATACTCTGCAGAGACTTCTCTCTGAAAATCCTTCCTAAAAAGCAACTGTGGTGGAAATCTGGATTAAAGTGTCCCAATATTCTTCAGAAAACATCTTATGTTCATGTCTAAAAGACACTCAAGTTTCCTGAAATCCAGTTTCAAGTTCAAGTTTATCCATATATAAAGCATGTTTACAACAACCGAGGTTGCCCAAAGTGCTGGACAGAGACAGAGAACAAGAAAGATTATAAACAGTTAAAACCACATCACATAAAATCATAATAAGACTAAATTAAAACAAATAAAACAGTGTCAAGCTCAACTATCTTTTAAAAGCCAGTGAAAAGAAGTGGGTCTTGAGCATGAACCTAAAACCCGAAAGAGACTGGGTGGCTCTGATGTGGAGAGGCAAACTGTTCCACAGCTTGGGGGTAGCCACTGAGAAAGCTCTGTCCCCCATGGCTTGCTAGTTTTTAATAATGTTGCAAGTCATAAAATATCCCATTTTCTCTGGTTAGATATAATAAAAGGTCAAAGATATACAGTAAGCATAAAATTATATACCTAATCCCTCATTTAGCTTTTATTTGACCTGAATACATCTAAATATGGAGAAATTGCGCACAACATAAAGTAAAATAAATGAATAACCCAAATGGCAAACAAGTTTAACAAGTGAGGATCCTCACTCGTAAAGCTCCCTTGTATTAGTGACGTTAACACTGTATTCTTTGTATTTGACCTGTGCTCCCCAGGTAAACCCACCCTACTATGTCAAACTGGTAGAGCTGGTACCTCACCCAGAGACATCAGCAACCGTTATGGACACCACCCATGCTCTGATGACCAAGGTAAAGACTCCAGATTTAACAGCCAGGTCTCAGTTATGTCAGAACATGTAGGATGATGGAAAAGTACGTCAGCTTAGCAGATTATGCTGTTAAATCCACACAACAAAGCCAAACTACAGGTCGGTTTGACTGTTCTCGGCAGTTTCAGACCTGTAAAGTCTTGCTGAGGCCGATTTACCACAAATGACAGCAGCATCAAGGATGTACTAACACACCCTCATCCCCGACTCCCAGATTGTCTGCTAATCAAACTGACTTTACTGGTTAGTTGAAATTTCATTTAAATGCATTAATTTACCCTCATCAGTTTTATGTTTGTTTTTACCATTTTATTTGTTATTTTTCTGGCTTTTTTGTTGCGGCTAGCTATTGTTTATGTTTTCCCTGCTACTAGCTTTAATATGGTCATGCTTATTCTTGATAAATAAATTAGCTCTAATAAAAATGGCAAATTCTTTGGCTCAAGCTTTTTGTTGTATAGATTAAAGTGACTTTACCCTGCAAATCTTGTTGAATATTATGAGACTGGGAGAAGAGGATCAAGTAAAAACTTCATATATCGCTACTGGTATCTTCTTTGAAGATTTTTGTCATGCCTGATTTTGGATTTTCTTGGTCCAGGTTGGCCAGGCACCTGTCCGTCTGAAAAAAGAGATCGATGGCTTTGCCCTCAACAGAGTCCAGGCTGCTATAATTGCAGAGTCTTGGAGGCTGGTCCAGGTCAGTGCTGAGTGAGGATGTTTTGTTCAGCAGCTTGTGAGAGGCCAATTACTGCAACATTGTTTCCTCTTCCACCCACCAGAAGCTCTGAAACATGAACCTATGACCCATTAATTTTTTTTAATTATTATGAAGATGATCATTATAGCTTTTTCTTATTGATGCTGTGTTTGCCATTGTTTAACATGCCATTAATACTGTATCTATCAATATAATTAAAGCCCATCAAAAGAGAATACATTTTAAAATAAAAAACTAATTATAAGTGGGTTAAAAACTGAGAAGCTGTTCTCTCAGTTTTTTTAAGAGTTTCTCAAGGAAACTCTTAAAACTGTTTGTAGACTGCTAAATTGTTTGCATCTTTTAGAGTTTCTTAGATTAATTGATGCTGATATCCTAGTAAGCTGAAGGGACATGTTAGCTGTCCCTAATTTGCATTGGTAAACACTTGAAAATGCTACTGTAGAAGAAACTGAAGGGTTGTGTACAAACACTGAAAAACAAAGTGGGTGTTGCAACTTGAAATGATTATCTGGTGTGAAGCTGTTCAATCACTGCAGTGTGATTCTGACATTACTGGTGCGTTGCCAGGTCTGCTTTGATGCCACATTTTAGCTTCACTCCTAACAAAATGAATTCAGTTTTCTGCAATTTAAGCAGGCAGCCCGAATTGTGATACATCTCTCTGGGATAAATGCATCCAGGATGAAGGTAGAACAGTTTACTCTTAGCTAGTTGCTTGTCTGAGGCTAATACGCCATAGTGGGCCTATTTATAATGTTCCAGTGTTAGGAGATGGTTTGGTTTGCCTGTTTTATAAACTCAATCCCACCTCATCATGGAACTGGGATATTGGAGCTGCGGTAAAATCATCAACAGAACATTTTGACTAGATCCAAGATTAAGTAAAACACAATTCTTAGCACGCTAATCTGCTTAGCATGCTAATCTATTGTCCGACACACAAAAATTGTCTCTGTGTAAATTTCTGAATTTTCTTCAGTTCAAGTTTGTGATCCCCTCCAATATGGAACTTAAAATTAATTATTCATCAATAAATAAAAGGTTTAGATTATTTGAAATATCACAAACATGGCTGAGATGTAAGATTAAATGTTTATTTGCTTTAGATACTGACAACTCTGGAATTCATCAGAATAATTGTTTTTATTGTTCAGCCCATTAACATTAAAATAAACTGTAACAAAAGGATAAACATAATTAATTACCCTTTACATGAGGAAATCAAAATTACCTTAGTTGTTGTATTTGTTAACTTAAAATTATTTTATTTAAGTTTACATAAAATAAACATTTTCTAAAGTACACCAGAAAGTGTAGTAATCTGTGATATGTAGTAGTTTTGATGCAGGAAGGCACTGAAAATTGGATTAATGTGAGCATGTGTGTTTTTATTAGTGGACAAAAGCTCCTCAGTCTTGTTGAAGTTTTACATGGCTGGGCTGTGCGGCTGATGGTTTCTTAATGGAGGCAGAAAAGAGCAGACCCTTATCGGCTCACCCCACTATAATCTCTGTGTTCCCCTCCAATATGGAACACAATGAGAGTAAATGAACCTTAGTTACTGATGACAGGCTTCATTATGGAATCACTCATGGGGGAAATGGTTAGAGTGATAATAAGAACGATGAGCGTGACAGTAATAACAACTGATGGAATGCCAACCTGAGATGTACAGTGTTACCTGAACTGAACTTGTCTTACATCCATGCTCTGCTCCGAGGGTTTGAACAATTTCTGTTCAGACACAGATTTTGATTTAAAAAAAAAAAAAAATGTTATAAACATTTCTACCCTCACAATCCTCCAGAAACTTAAAGGTAGTGTGTAAAAAATCAAAGGTCAATGGCAGAAAAATGTGATGTATAATTCAAAACTGTGTTCTTTTGATGTGTAATTGCTGCACTAGAATAACTTTTATATGCTTATTTTCTTAGAATAAGTAATTTATATCCACTTGCTGGGGCGTGCACATGGAGGCGGCCATATTTGTTCCACCATTTTTACTATGGTGTCCCTGAATGGACAAAACAATGTGTGTGAAATGGGGACCTCCTGAACCTTAAAACTGCTGTACCAGCTTGTTTAATGGGAGTTACAGCACTGTTTAGGATAAATAATGCCTTAAAAGACATTAAAAAAAAAATTACTCATAGTACAGTCAGAGATGCATCTCTGGCTATAGCTAGACCACTGGATCCACTCACAGATGAAAACATCTTTATGTCTGGGAGAATTTTGTCCACTAATGGCCACCATACATTCACAACAGTGCTTGGAATGTGAAGTCATTTGTTGGAAAACATCTTTTCTTTCAAATACCCATCTTTACCACTAGACGTCAGTAATTCTTACGTACTGTACCTTTAAAAAAAAAAAAAAAAAAAACTAATAGAGAATGTTTCTAAAAGGTGAACTGCCTTTGTGAAGCTGAAAACTTAGTTTCCTTGCAGGTCTAGGAATAGGGATGTACCGATATGAAAATGTAATATCACGGTTATTGTGACCAAAATGATCACGATTATCATTTTTATCACAGTGTTATAGAAATATCCCCCAGCATCTTTAAAAATATCCAAAATGGGTCTAAATGTCTACTTTGGAGATTTTTTCCCCCTCTAAAAAGTACAAAGAACTGTCCACGTGGGTGCCTTTGTTGCTTTCCGCAATGTTTTCATGAATTAAACATTGGACACTGGGACTACTACTGCTTTTCCAGCCAGTGAGCAGCATCACTGGGAGTTTTTCAAAGTGCGGTAATCAATCATGGTTTTAACGATAATTAAAATTGTTATATATTACTAATCGTTGGGAATTTTATCACAGTTAACCATTTTATCGGTAATCGTTACATCCCTGTCTGGGAAAAAAAATAAAAGATAATAAAGACTTGCAAAAAGGGGTTTCATGTATCCTGGAACATCTTGAAAAAGTCTTAAAGTTAGAATCTGAGATTTCCAAGCTTTACATTGTAAATAATATTGTATTCATCAGATTTGTGCTGGGAAATGACCAAATCTTTGGGCTAGCAGCTGCCCGTAAATCCTCAACCAGAATGATTTCCATTCTGAAAGGGAAAAAAGTCTCCATGTAAACGTGCCCATTTGGCTGATATTGAACTGGAAGGAATGATGGAACTCTAAACTTTGCTCATCATACCATCAACACTGTCAAACTTAAGGCAAAACTAAAACACGGACATGATTGGCAGGAGATTGTTGCATCTGTTGCGGATCCTGTGGATGTTGCATTAGATTCATTAGATCAAACAGTGGTCTTTCTGTCTGAAGTTTGCATGTACTCCCCATTTATGTGTGGGTTCTCTCCATGTATGTGGGCTTCCTCCCACAGTCCAAAGAAACTCATGTTGGGTTAATTGGTCACATTTATACTCTCTCAGAGTGAGTGTAAGCATGAGTGGTTGTTTCTCTCTGTGTGTTGGCTGCAATAAACTGGCAACCTGTCCAGGGTGTACCCTGCCTCTTACCTTGTAGCTGCTGGGATAGGCTTCAGCTCCCTGTGACCTTGCATTGGGTGTATTATCAAATCCAGCCAGTTTAAATAAGGTTCTGCTCTTAAAAAAAGTATTGATTTACTCTGCCTGAAAACTCAGTATTGTATTTCTGCAGTCAGTCTGTTGGATGAGGTGTTTCTGATGGCTATCTGACTGGAGTAAATCAAATGATGTGTCAGTTAATTTACACTAAAACTCTGTGCAAACTAATTATGAGATATTTTAAAAAGTAATGATTAAGTTCAAACCTCTCTTGACAGGAAGTGCAGATGTATCCAAACAGATGCGATCACTCACCACTGAGTTGACAGTCTGTCACTACTAACTCGAAACAGTTTGGTTAGAATAGCTAGTTTATCCTTTATTTGTTGGAACTGTGTAACAAAATACTACCCAGTCATAGTTAAATCAGCACACTGTGTCCTTTGTCCCTGACATTATTGTAAGTCCTCATAAATGAACTGTATCAAACGGACCACAGAACCATAGCATTTTAAAGACGTGTAACTAAATTAATTACAATTTCTCCAAATGTTCAAGACATTCTGTTGCCTCAAACTTTCTTTGTAGGGGGTTATTGAACTTATAAGTGTGGCAAAATGTCCTGTAGACATTGTTTTTAAGCTACCTGAGTGATGATTTTGTCAGGTGACTCTACAGTTATAAAATCTGGATTTTATTAGAGTAAAGCAGCAGCCTGGAAATACTTCTCACGACCACAAGTTGGTATTGAGCCTGAATCTGCTGCTTTTAGACCTAATATCTGATGCATTTATATGTCTGACAGAAGACACAGAGGACTATGAGAATGAGAGCAGCTTCACTGATTTTTACAAAAATATCAAGCTATAAAGCACCAAGGCCCATTAGAGTATAGTCAAATGTACACTCAGGAAGTATTAGAGCACCACCTCTCTTACCTGAGGCTGTTAGTTCAGGTCTTCGTCTAGATTTTTTGCTGTTTTCCCCCAGACTAACAGGTTTGCTTGCATTTCAAAAGGCCTGTTTTGGTCAGATGAAAACAATAGTTCATGTTTCTCTAGGGAGGCACGATAACTATTTTTTAAAACCGATACCAATAACCGATAAATTTCAACTCCTAAAGGCCGATACCGATAACCAATACTGATAACACACATACATACCTAACTATACCAAATCAAAAATTCCAACTGTATGGGGTAGTTTGAGTCTAAAATAAGGAAGGGAAAGAGGTTTGGAAGCAGTTTGGGGTCTCCCCTGTGAAGCAGCAGCTTTCTTTCCCCAATCGCAATATCTCAGCATGAAAAGCATAAAGGTGGGATTTTCAGCTTCTGCATGTCTGATCTTAAAAATTCCAACTTTATGGGACATAAGTTATCGAGGTATGTCCTCATGGTATCGCACTTATCGAAATGACGTCATAATTTCCTGTTAACGGCCCGATAATTAGCAACCCGATAATTATCGTGCATCCCTATGTTTTTCCTTGTTCCATGTCAAAATACTGATTATCATCAAGAATAACACCAAGAAAAATGAAAGCTGATTTTTATTGACTTTTTTTTTTTTTTTTACATTTTACTCAAATGCATAAAAGTAAGTCATAGACTGAACATAGGATTTTTATTTTTAATTTTATAAATAATCAATTTACATTACCTTAAACATTTTATATTCTTATAAGTAGATAAGTATTGTATCAATGCATACACACTGACAATGATGAAAAGAAAGTGTTGTTAATCTGATTTTTCTTCACAATTGCGGAGCATGCAAGTCTCCTACTGACCCAAGAAATGATTCTTCTTGCTCAAATGACTTGACATATGATTTGATTTTTTACACAGAAAAAATCTTGATGAAACTAATGAATGTTGAACGGATGATGGAGAATTATCCCGTCTGGATTAGTCCATCACGTGCATTTATGCTCTCATTCTGTAGATGGACATGCCTACACTTGTTATTCTGCTTTCGTTGTTACTTTTTCATCATCCATTATTGCCATCAGTGAGATAAAGATCACGGCATGTTGCAGTTGAGTTCCTACTGATTAGGTTTGCACACGTGTTTAACATGAGTTGCATATTAGAAACGGCAGACATTAAGGATCATTATTTGATTTTTTAGAAGTTCCTAGAAAAACCTTTCAACTCCATCTTTGTAAAAAATGGTTTTAAGCATCTATGAATGTTGAAGCTTTGAAGGAATCGTATTATTAGGTGAAAATTCTTAACTTTAAAGAGTGGATTGATTTTTTTTAAAAAAGAAGCCCACTGGATTATATTGTTTTCTTTCTTTTTTTTTGGGGGGGGTCAAAGCAGCACAACAACACTGTAATGATGACAACTGATATTTTGAGAGTTGTTGATTACTCCAACAACTCAACAGTTTGTGCACATTAGAATGTGCACAAACTGTAAGAACAGGTTGGTCCACTGCATTATCTATTCAGTACTTAAAGTTGCGTTTGCATCTTAATGAGTTGTGCATTCTCTAAGGTTAATAACAGTATTGCAGTCAGACCAGTGTTGTTAATGTCAAAGTACTTGCAAAGATTTATGTGGTAGATTGTGCAGTTTGTTCACAGATGTGACGCACAAATAAGCACAGACAAAGGAAGCAAAATAACTTAACATTTTTTTTCTTTTGCCTTATCTGGTTCTAAAGATTTATGCTGGATAAACTTAATTTAGCATTTTTTGTGTAATGAGAAAATGTCTCATAAAAATGAAATAAACAAGGAAATATTTGCCTGTTGGCATGTTTGAAAAAATCCCAAAAGTAAACCTGCAGAGAGATTCTCGGTTCCATCAATATTCAGTTTTTCCCCTTTTGTTTGAATTTTTTGAATGAAATATCTTGACAAGTATTGGGTGTTATCATAAACACAGAGCATTCTAAACCCAAAGAACTCCTAGCCAAATTTTAGACAATACTTTGAGTTTTGTTGTGGTGTTTTATAGATTTGGACATACAATATTGATTGATTCTGCTGTACTCTGTTTGTATGAACTGGGCCCTTTTTTTGCTGTCGTACCTGATCGCTAAAGTCACCTACTGAGCATATGTTTTCCAGGAAATGGATTTATAGACCCTGAACTGGATAAGCGGTACAAAAATGACTGACTGACTGATCATGACCGGATTTATAGATCATAATCTTCTCAGTTTATCTTACAACTTACTTGCATTTTTCTGCTTGAGTTCCCCTTGATTTGTTTGTAGTATATAAGTACGAAAGGAAGATCAGGCTTGTACTTTTTTAGGGACCTCGAAAAGTAGGAAGAGACCCAAAAATGTTAAAGGACATATCAGAATGTACATAAAACTCTTTGGATTTTATCTCAACTTTGCTGTGTATGTTTTTAAGGTAGTTTACTGCAGTCTCATGCCCTCTATGAAGTCATTCGCAACTTTGCATTTGTTGCTGCATTTTTCTAAGCTTGTCCAAAACAAGTTGTACAGGGTTGAGCTCAGGAGACTGACGTGGCTGTGACATGACTGAAAGCATGCATCCCTGTCTTTCTTCTGAAAGCAGTTTTTTGTGTAGCTGGTAGGTATGCTTGGGGTCATTGCCTTGCTGTATGGCAACGTTAGAAACTGAAATGAGTGCCCAAAAGTAGAGCATGACATTACAATATGAAGTAATATCCATTTTGGTTCAAGATCATCAACTTTCCCTGCAGAAAAGCACTCCCGAACCATCCCTGATCCTTCCCTGTGCTTCACGGTGAAGGTTATGCATTGTGGTATCATTATTTCATCTATCTGATGATGAAAATGATGGTTTGAGTCAAAGTTTTAATGTAGGTGGTCCTGTGTCTGCTTGAGTCTTTTCTACTTGTTTTGGAGGTATAAGAGGGGTTTCTTGGCAAAAGTGTCCAGACCCTTGATGCACACACTGCAAATGGATGAGTTGTTTTTTTTAGTTGAGCTGCAAGTAGTAGAAAAGCTAAACATGGTTCATGCTGACTGGACTCAAAGAGAAGCTTATCCTGTGCAAGGGAAGTGTGTATGCCTCCCACTGTTGGGCAGGTCAGACTGTGCCCCAGTCAGATGATTCACAGCAAGCTCCTCCTGCACTGCAGCAACTCTTATTTAGAGCATTTTGCCACTGTCTTGGGGAAGTCTCTTTTTTGTTTTTTTTAAAGGATCATTTAAAATTCTGATATTAAATTTTATTTTTTCTAATTTCTCATTGTCTATAGGGCTTTTGCAGAATGACGGACCATGAAAGGCACTTTTGTTCACCCCTGTTTAGCTGGATGAACATTGAAATACACAAAAAAATTACTATTAAACCTCAAAACAGCTTGGAACCAAAGATTGAAACAGCTGTCACAAATGTGTCATTTTTAGATGCACTTGTACTTTTTAAAGGTACTTTGATTTAAGTTGCAACAAAGACCCTGTGCTTGTCACAGTTTAGACTTTTTAAGAAGTCTTTCACTGTTTGAAGAGTAGCTTCTCAGTTCACTGATGAGGCAAGTATGCATACAGTCAGGTGGAGACACTTGTTTGGTCAGTCACCGCCACCCAGCAGTGGGTGTTATTCCCGGTAGAACAGATACTGGGAATAACATTTCACTTCTGAGAATTAAAACATACAAAAATGAAGCAGTAGTTACTGTTTAGCCTCTGCCTTCTGACCATAATGCAGCATCCATGCAGCCAACGTGTGATATTTGTGATTTCACACGGGGCTGTGGAAGCTCCAGCTCATATCTACATGACATTCCTTATTGTGCATGGATCACTACATTGTGGGACTTCTGTTTAGGGGAATTAACCCCGCGGGCGCTCTTAGGTCCTAGCTGACAAAAATGCCATATCGGTGTTAAAGTGCCAAACTTTGCTCTTGAAGACGCTCCAGCTGAGTGAATCATAGAGCATCATGTTCACAAGCAAAGTAAAAATAAAACGCTTGGGCACAACTAGGATGACTTCATACAGTGCCTTCAAAAATGGCAGCAAAGAGTTAAAACAACAGTCACTTTACAAAGTTATGTGTGGACAATGTTTAGGTTTAGATGAGGCAGGATTTGTAAAATACAAGGAGATACTTTTCTCACTGCGAGCTGTCGGAAACAAAGTGTTGTTTCTGCTGGTTGGAAGCAAACTAAGAATAGAAATCCTGGCTGCATCAGAGAACCAAGCATGCCCTACATCTCTAAGCTTCAATAATATAAAATAAACAACAAGCTACATTTTCAAATCAATAAAAAGAGTACAAATAAAATCATACATATTATTTATGTTTCCAAGGGTCTGATATTCTCAATGGATTTAAAGACACACAACGGAACTTTTAGCAGTTTTCTCAGTGACGCGCCCCCTATCGGCGACTAAACTAGCAACCATCTTGTATCATACCTGCACCGTGATTCAATCCAGCCAGTAAAAGACAGTCTTATCTTGACTCTTGTTCTGTCCCTTCTTCTCTTCCTTTTCCTCTCTTCCTCCTGTAATGTTTCCTTACCGAATCCGACATGATGTGCGTTCAAAACACTCGCGGGGTTGATCCCTGGTTTACATCCGGTTGCTAGTGAGTGACGCGGTGCTGCAGCCAATAGTCGGCTGCAACGTCACAGTTGCGTCCCGGATGGGAATCTTACATAGTGCTGTTTCTGAGCCCCGGAACGCCTCTGGGCAGTGACGGCTCGAAAATGCGCAAAATGAATGTTGGTGTGCCGTCAAAACGAGTCAGAAACGCAGATTTTTAAGGTCTAAAAGTTACGTTGTGTGTCTTTAAGATGCATGAGGTTACTTCACTAAAACTTACAAAAGTATTAAAACAATTATACAAATAATAAAATTAAAAACACATAAAACTGTGTTGCTAAAACTGTCAGTATTGATGAAAGAGTCATAACAGACATTTTTTTAGGAATGCAGAGGAAGACAGAGTCCTGTCCCAAGGCAAAACCCTTAGATTTAGGAAAGCATGGTAATAGAGTAATGTTAGGATCATTCAGAAAATTCAGTGGGTATGCCCCCCCTCCATCTCGCTGCAGAGTTAAATCAAATCTTACCAGGTAGTTTTTGCACTGGACCGAGGCAGACATAATGGCCACATTGCATGTTGCCTGCAGGGTAATTTACACTAACAGAACCACTCCAACAAGTCAAAATAATCAGTTTTAAACAAGACCTACAGACAAGAGATTACCCGCACAACAAATATCCTGGTATGTGTGAAAATAAACAAAGAATGCTCAATGTTACAGTTTGATTAGGGGTGGGGGCACAGTGATTTTGTATATTTACAGTATGTTAAAAAAAAATACATTACTGCTACTCAATTGTGTCTGGGTCGTGTAAAACTGACCATAATGACTACTGTTCAGTTGTGTTATAAAACAGCAGTCTACACCCAAGTCTACATGTTCATGTGGAACACACTTAATGATTAGTTTCCTGCAAGATGATTTGTGAGCGGCACATTTTTCGTCCCTCACCTGAAGCCCTGTGATAATTGGTACTCTAAGTATTGAGACGTAAATTTGAAAAGGACAAATAATTGAACACACGTCAATCTTTTCACTTGAAATGCCATAAAAACACGCCTTTAAAAAAGGAGAAGATACAGAATCATGTGTTGCATCAGCTCAGTCACACAAACCCCAGTCCTTTTTCATGGAAAATATTTAAAGATCACATAGGAATGTATGCAGCACAATAAGTAATAATTTAATTCAATTTACATACATTTTAAGGCCTTTTAATGCACATGTGCTGCAACAATGTGATTAAACACAATTTACAAAGCACCACAAACTGTTGCCACATGCACTCTGCAGTTCTGAAATTTTCAGGGATCTTCTCAACAGGCTGTATATAAGAACACACGCCAACACATTCACTCTGGATATCTTGTGGAGAGTTTCCAGTCATAAGAAGTGTGAGAAATCATAGTCAGTGTATGATTGTGGCTGTTAATCATACAGGGTAATGACTGTAAGCGTTTGTGGTGGAAGGTGTTGTTTCTTCACTCATCTCAGCTGACTTGTACCCATCTAGATCAGGGGTCTGCAACCTGCGGCTCCAGAGCCACAAGTTGCTCTTTGGACCTTCCACAATGGCTCTCAATAACATTGACTAAAAATGATAGTCAAGTAATATTTAAATATACAGCATACGTAATAACAAATGGGGGCTTTATCGGTGTTTCATTGGAATAATTGCGCTGAATTTCCACAACTAAAAGTACCAGTATTTTTTTTATATCTGTTTTTCTTTCTTCTTCTTCTATAGTGTTTTTTTTTTTTTTTTTTAACAAATATCTACATTTTATTTATTTGTACAGGTTAATCCCATTGAGATACACAGCGGCAAAAGAACAAAATCCCATAAAAGAATTTTTTTTTTTTTTTTTTTTTTTTTTTTGCTTTTTGTTTATATTTTGTTTAGGTTTTTTTTTTCCAAAACCTGAAAGTAATAAAATTGTAGTTCTTTAAATATGACAACGAATGTCATATAGTAAGTATGTAAGTATTTCGTATAAGTGTTTATCAAAAATTATAATTCTTTTTCATAGAAACTTTTATTTAATTTTTTTAATTAAATTGTAAAAGGAAATCTTTTTTTTTTTTTTTTTTTTTTTTTTTTTTGACACCATGAAATATTTGCTGCTCTGTGTGACTTTTATTTTGCTAAAAATGCATAAAAATGGCTCTTTGGATTGTAAAGGTTGCAGACCCCAGATCTAGATGCTCAAATCTTTTATAGTGCTTCTTTCCTTTCTTCACTCTAAAAAGTACTACAACTTCTTTTAATACAGCTACTATACTAATAATCAGTATTTTTTTTTTAACTTCATGTCCCTTTCAGATCAGTTCATTTTCCAGTATGTGTACCAATAACGATGTTCTGTATGAAGAATAATAAGATTTAAATGATTAAAACTTGTCTCTGTTGATGTCTAACCCTCTTAACTAATGAGTTACTATTTATTATGTTGGACAAACTTATCTGTTTGTGCAGCTGGTCCTCCTTCAAAAACTGGAGAACAGCTGCAGTATATCTGTGCCACCATCTTTCTATAACGGCTCTGAAGGGGCAACACCACCACGTACCTAGCGGGAGTGCTTTGTTTTAATGATGCTATTGCATCATTTGACACACCTACCTTCATAAAAGGCTTGCTGAAGATGAGTAATGTTCAGACAGCAACACAGAAAGTGGAGTTATCAGTGGACTAGTGATAAGTTTGTTAAACGTGATAAATGGATAATCAACAGAAACAAAAAGTTGAAAAGGTATATTTAGTATGGAGAGAAAAAAAGCAGAAAAATAGAAGTAAAAAATGATGTAGCTTCTTTGTAGAGATGCAGACACAGTAGTTCAGCATGCAGGTTGGTGGGTGGATGTTGTTTGAGATCGCTGTTATCTCCGAATCAGCCACTTACCATACCATTTTATTTTTTTAAGCACTTTTAAAACCAATACAACATCTGACCAAAGTGTGGTACAACACATGTAGATAAAAAAAAAAAAACTGCAAACAAGAAGAAAGATTTTTTTAAAAGTAGATAAAATTATAACATAGAAAAGTTTAAAGAAAAATTAAAAGATTTAAAACACAGATGACAACTCACACTTTTTTTTTTTTTTTTTAACAGTTCTTAAAACAAGAAAAGGAGCCTGTCTAACCTGTGACAGGAGCTCATTACAGTCAAATCAACTTTATTCATAAGCACACATAAAAACAACAGGTATTGACCAAAGTGCTGTACGTCTGGTCAGCTGATCTAAGAGCATGTGAGGTATGTAAAAACGAAGCAGCTCAGACAAGTAAAAAGAGCAAGACCATTAGGAGAGACTTAAAAACAAATAGAAGAATATTAAAACAGAATCAAAAGTGAACAGGAAGCCAGTGAAGGGACGTTAAAACCAGAGTTATGTGCTCTCTTGATCACAGTAATTAGTACACACTGTTACTTTTTAAGTTGGAGCGTGTAGCGCTCAGGCCGATCTACGTGCTGAAATAAATGTACAGAACTATGGTTCATGAATGCAGAATTAAATTTTTTTTTAAATCAACTTGGATTGAGAAATGATTTTCCAAAGAGCTTCCTGGTTATTCTTCAGAGATGTAGAACAGAAATGTATAAGATCTATTATTTTTGTGAGCATTGTTCCTTTTTATGCCTCTAATATGTTATCGCTCCGTTATCAGTCATAATCAAGTTTGCAAACTTTAGTTTCACAGTGCAGCTTTTAGTAGCGTTTTACAGAAACTGTTAGGACACAAAGTATTTTCTGCTTATACTCCCTACTTAAACCCGAAATAGAAACGGTACGAACAGTAAAAGGTCAAAGCATCAAACAGGACCAGACGTTCAACACTGAGCATCAAGGCCTGTGGTCTGACAGTGGCCTTGTGATCCTGCTTACATAAGAGGACCCTCCTTCACCCCTCTATATACACACACAACCCCAGAAAATGGTCCTTGAGTCGGGGCCAGCGTTGGAAAGCAGAGCGGCTGAGAAAGCACATCGTTACCCCCAGTGATTACAGGGGAGAAAAGACCCCACCCACCAACCCGCTTTGCTCAGATAACAGCCTCGTTGTTGGATGCAGGAGTCAAACAAAGGCGACCCTGTCCCCCTCCTCTTGCTCACCCGACTCTCTGTATCTGTTTCCTCTGTGGTCGGCCAACAGGCATCTCAAACCCAAAAGATACCTGAACCACTCCCTCTATCTCTCCTTCCTTCCATCCCTCCATCCTCAGCTCTCCCCTCCCTTGTACATAATCCTGAGGACACAGGGTTGCCTGATTAGGGAAACTTTATATGTTGGGAGTAGTCTGATGGGATCAAAGGGAGTTTGGTCCAAAATGATGAGGATAAAGTCATGACTTTGTTGAATTAGCTTTGAAAATAATGTGTTAGATCCTCAGATTTAAACATGATCTCCAGTTTTCTTAGTCATTACTCATTACTAATCATTACTATCAGACCCTGAACTGAGTAACATCCTGGGGAAGGTGACAGAAACCACGTTGCCAGGTTTACTGACTAATCTAAAGAGAATGAAAAAGAGATTTCTGTTACTCAGTTAGATAAACTCCTTCTTTTCTGTCATACTCCACCAGGATGGTGTTATCTCCGTAAAGGACATCGACCTGGTGATGTCAGAGGGACTGGGTATGCGCTATGCCTTTATAGGTCCCATGGAAACCATGCACCTCAATGCACCTGAAGGTAATGGTTTCCCTGTTTACACTCACACATATAGTCAGCAGATAATATACCTGTTACAGCCAATTCTTACTTTATTCATGACGCCAAAAGAAGAAATTAAAAGAAAAAAATGGGATGTGGTGATAGCCTTTAAGACATGTTTTTTTTTGTGTGTGTGTGTTAGATTAAGTTTTATACACTTAATACAATAACAAATATCCAATCCAAGCCCCAGTTAACAACCTTTTAGTTTTCTGTTGTGAATTCCTGTAGCACAACTACTGATTGCAGGAAATGAGCACAGAAAGCTTCAGAATGAAGGTAAATCAATGGTTTTTTAAAAAAAAGAAGTACTGTGACAATTCCAGGGACATAGCTGAGATATCTCTGCACAACATACATGTACCATACGGTAGTGTGACGCTCCAGTGTGTCACAGTGAGAATGAAACCTCAGGGAGATGGAGAATATCAAAGGGGAGTGTGAAACCCAGAGGGTAACCCTGACTGTGTATACACACACACACACGCACAGAGAGTACACTCCAACTGAACAAAGCAGTCTTTTGATGGGTAGCTGAATGCCCTCCCTCACACTAGTAATCCAAAACTCACACAGCCCTCAACGCAGCCTTCAAACCAGGTGCCAACTCTACCTGTAGTTACAGTACTGAACTTTTTTTTTTTAACTGTTTTTTTTTTTTTCTCAGGAAGCAGTAGTATGATCATGTTCTCAGAAGATTGCTAAGACCTACTCTTGTTCTGATTTCAAGTCCCTAGATCGCTCCAATCAGATACTTGAGCACCCAGGCTCTCTGTCTCCTCCTGCTCTACCTGAATGCTTTTGGAAACTATGTACCTGCACAGGAGAACATTGTCCTTTAAAGGAACAATCCACTAAAAACAGAGGAGGCTCTGCACCAACCAACCAAAGAAACATTGTAAAACACATCCTCTTGTTTGACCCAGTTCTCCAACAGAGTTAGCAACAAGTGTCCTGGTGAGAAAAAGATACTGATCCAAGGACAGAGAAGATGTCTCTGTCTAGATTTTGAGACACTTCATTGCCAGCTGTGTGGCAGGTGAAAAATATTGTAACTGCTGTTAATTGATTTAGAGCTGAGGTTCTTGACAAACAAGCAACAACACATTTGATGAGTAGACAAAAAACTATGATAAACCACCTAAATTAGAAGGTTCTGACCCAATAGATAAACCAGCATTATACTTGATTACATTATTATCTGTTAAATTTGTTTTATAAGATTAAAAACAACAAGATTTTATTCCTTTAGATAAAACTCATGTTAATTGACGTGTAATAACATGCCAGAGGTATGAAAGGGGAATACAGAATCAGCATTTTTCATTCTCTCATGATGGAGTTGCTGCAGGAAGCTGTTAGTAATCTTTTCCCTTTACGATCTGCTGCAAAAGAAGAAGAAAAAGGCCAATAATAGCATCCTCGTTTCATGGAAAACAAACCAGACTGCTTGAAATAGCCCAAGTACCATCCAGATTAGATGTTTGGTTGAAGGTATATGGTAGTTATCACACTGCCATGTCACATAGAGTCCGCGTCGCTGAGCTCGATGCAAACATTTAAAGTTCAGCTCGAGGACAAGTCGATTCGGCTGAAAATGCAGTTGTCTTGCAACACCGTTGCTACATTTTGGGAACAAGTCTTTGCAGAAAGGAAGAAAGTAAATGAAAACATCATGTATGTTTAAATAAAGCGTCACACTTTTAAATCTGGTGTGAAACTTCATTTCAGTGTGACGGGAAGATTTAAAATGGAGCCCTTCTGACCTGTCTCAGTTAAAGAGCTGGTGTGAAGCAGTTTGGACGCATTCTTTTGAGTTTTTCCAGAGTTTTCCTCTGTGGTTTTGTGATGCTTCAAACATCCAGTCTTCACCTGCTGCACTTCTTATCACAGGAATGTCAACAGACCATACCACTGGCCCTCTTTATGGTACTTTCCTCCCAATCATTGTCATTACAGAGCTTACGTTGCCTCACAGATTGTTAGCTGAGATTTTTAACTTTCAAAGTAACAATTAAGAATGGTTTATTTCATCCTAAAACTCTTTGGGATGCTTATTTTTACTACATTAAGCATTCTAAGATTCTACTAGATTTGTTTTCATATTAAGGTTAAAAAAAAGACAGTTTTTACTAAATCTGTTGGACTCCCTGAAAGAAGATTAAATGAAAATGTTTAATTTGTTTAACTACATTCATTTCAATATTTAATCCATCGGCTGAGCGAATCCAATAAGGCCTGCAGTGAAGGTGAAGCAGAAATCTACTTATTAATCTTTAACATTTTGTTTGGGCAGCACTTAAATCATTGATTAGGCAAATTATTTCTGCCTCCTTCACAAATTAGTCATTAAAGATTAATAAATGAGGAAATGGCACCAATAAATCACGGAAAGTTAAACTAAAGGAAAAAACTCTGAATGCAGACTAAGAAGTTATTTATTAGGCATTTAACATTGAACCCTTAGCAAAGAAAAACTCATTCCAGAGTTACTGGTGTCTATTTTTTAATCCCTTAAACCATAAACCTGAGTGACCACATAAGAAAGATAACATAAGAATTTGGGGCCTTAGTGGCTATGTTGTAAAACTCCAAGGGCCCGATTTACGAAAAGGTTTGCGCTTGTTAAAACAGGCGCTATCTTCATTACGCACGCAATAATCCGCCAGAGCTGATTTACAAAGCAGGGCAAAAGGAGGTTTGCGCCTGTCAAGGGGCAAAATAGCGCCGCTGTCCATTTTGCGCATCTGCTGCAGATGAATATGCAAATTGGGCGTTTCTGCCAGAAGGCGCAAAATATTGGGAGGAGACTATGCAAAACCTCAGTTTAACACGCGCAATGTGATCAATCAACTGTTCAAAGGAAAGCGGGGGCAAAAGATTGCGTGTAATTTAGCACGTCTGAAAAGCAGGTATAACTGGCAGCTTTACGCACTGATGGCTGAAAGAATGCTGCACACAGGACTGCAGACATCGGGTCAGAACCGGTTCTGCTGCAGGACTGCAGACATCGGGTCAGAATCATTTCTCATGATGTGTTCAGGCGACACGTCAAGTTTTCATTATTTAATTAAATAACAATCAACATCACTGTTAAACACAGATTATTCTAGACATGAACCAGAACATCTGCAGCTGCAGCATCATGGTAGTTAAAGCTGATATTATTTATGTCTTTTTATTTTCTTTTACTTTTTGCCAATGGCATATTTTTAAATTAAAATCATCTCCTGCTCCTCCACGCCGCAGCGACTGCTGCTGCTGTTCTGAGGTTGCTGTCCTGCGTGAAGTTGGCCCCCACCCCACAAAAAACTCAGTGAAAATAACCAGTAACGTCGCACAAACTAATGATACTATTTTTTTACTGAGTTTTGCGTGGGGTGGGGGGCAATTACGCAGGTCCCGCGCCTGGCATTGTGCCAAAGAGCGCGCAGTCTGTGTGTAATATCAGATCATCTTCAACAGCGTGTCCTTATCCACGTCCTTAAACTGGCCTCTTCTTACGATCCACAGGGAAACCTGCTGCATTATTTTTATTTATAGTTATTATGAAGAGTTCATTTGCAAAAACAGACAAATGCCACTGTGGAAAAACGGAGTTAACTGCTTTTGTTGCTGTTGGGTACAAACGCCATATCTCCATTTTACATCATTAAAACCCTCTACTTCATGTGAGCTTGATTTTCTGAAAATATTCAAAAAGTAAATGAGGAGTTTATTTGCAAAAGCAGTTAACTCCATTTTTTCTAAATGGCGTTTGTCTTTTTTTGCAAATGAACTCTTCATATTTATCTTATATTCTGTTTTTTATTTGCCTCATTATATCTCTAAACTAACATCTCTCTATCAGGATTAATTTCATTTTGCGTTTACCACATGCTCTTCTAACTTTCCGTCCAGGAGCGCACGCAAATCCTCATTTAAACCTCTTTTCGCCTGCATTCGCGTGTAATCTTTGTAACACCCGCAAACCAAAATCAGCCCCATTTTTGCGAGCAAACTACCGCAATTATCTAAACAGGCCCCAATGACCAACAGGAATAAGTTGTTAGATTGGTAATTGCAAGATTCACACGCCTAGCAACAGGGGAAAAAAGACAAAAAAAAACATGACATCTCAGCTCTTGAAGGATGTTCATTCAGTGGCTCAATGTTGTATAAAAAGATCTGAAAACAGACCACAGATCTCACCAAGAACAGTCAACAGTTTTATTTTACAACCCAACATTTACAGTCATCAAAATCATTCATACCATCCATAAGTCGAAATTGACAAAAATAATAATGAATAGAAATTCTATGAAAATTATGATATTGATTTTGAATTGTGCTTTGAAAGAAATATTAAAAACAAATACACAAAAAATAAAATGAAAACAAGCACAATGGGGCTCCGAAACTAAAGTTTTGTTGAGCAACACTTTGAGGCAATCACTGTGATCACAGGTTTTCTGTTGACAGGTATTTTGGTCCGCTTTTTATGGGAAAGGTGCTCTAATGTGTCTGGGGCAGTTTTTTTGTTTGCTTTTCTTTTATAAATGATTACTTTCAACCACAATTCAAAAGCAACATCTTGTTTCACTAAATTATAATTTTGTAAATTTTTGTTCATTGTGTGTTTCTTTAGTTTCTTGTTATCTGAATTACTGTTGTGAATTAAGCCTTTTCTTTAATTGGAGGGTTTAAATAATTTTGAGGATGACTGTAGGCTTTAAACATGATAAAAAAAATCTAAAAACAAGGTTTTATTTAATCATTCTCAAATCAACTATTGGGGAAATATTCTGTAGTGATAAAATTATAATGTTTATATCTATATACTCTTCACTTCCCCACTCCCCACCTCCTCGGGGTGGGCGGCTGTTCACCTCAAGCCCACGTCTTCTACCAGAGATTTTGGTCCTAGGCAGTAGTTAAGCTGTTCCTTGATCTGTTCTGGACTGAGATGTCTGATGTTTCTCCAGTTACCTGTTGGAGCCACTTCTCCAGTGTGGGGGACATTACCCCAGTGCTCAGATAACCACCGTTGCTTTCAGCTTCCAGGCTATCTCCAGTTTCTGCTCGAGGCCTTGGTATTTCTCCAGTTTCTTTTGTTCCTTTTTCCTGATCTTGCCATTATTCAGGGTGGCTTTCCTCTGCTACGTACCCAGGATCAGTATCTAGCTGGCCACGCTACCATTTTGTTGGTCTGGGTCTAGAAGTCCCACATGTTCTTCTTTCTACTTCACCACCACCTTGAGAGATGTTTCCCATTGTGACCTCTGAGTCTGTAGTCCATGTTCTGCACAGATGTTTCTGTACACTATACCGGCTACTTGGTAATGGCATCCCATGTATTCTTTGCTTGCCAGTATCTTGCACCCTGTAGGTGCCGAACTGTTTTGGGGGCCTCTTTGCACAGCCTGCCCCTTGGATCCTGTCTGGTGTGGTAGATCTGGGCCTTTATTGCCCTGATAGTGAAGGCTTGCTCCTGTGCTGCCATGATTATCACCTCTGTGCTGTCCTTCAGTCCAGCCCTCTTCAGCCAGGTAGGACTTGTTCATATCAGCCACTTCGCCTGCCTGTTGTTGGTACATCCCACGCAGGGTTTTCCCTCCTGTGTGGTTCCTCCAACTCCTTTTCCTCCAGTTTCCACTGCCTGAGACATTGACTAAGTGCTTTATCTCTTGGGGCCATCTTCCTGATGCATTTGTGGAGTTTGGATGTCTCATCTTGGATAGTGGCTCTGATGTTCATAAGTCCTCCGCCTCCTTCTGCTTGGCGGCAGGGCATAGCTTGTAATTGCTGGGATCTTTTTCTTTTTTTCTTTGTCATTCCCACCATACATTGAACTAACATTGAGATCCAGACTGTTAGCCTGCCATGCTGATCCGTCTTTTCAGAATAAAAATGTGAACACTCTTTGCCCTGTGGTGAGATGCAGCATCATCCTGACAAATGACCTCAGCATCACCAAGCGTCCTTTCAATTTTCACATTTGCACTGACTGTAGAGGTAAAAACTGCCACCTTCCCTTAGTCCTTTTACCTGACATCACCCCCATATCATCAGTGGTTGTGGAAATTTGTCTCATCTCTTCAGATACTCATCTATATACGTATGTTTCATTGGGCCTTCACCAACCAAAGTTCAGAAGTATATTTATCTCTGAACATTACTTTCATCCAGTCATTAACGCTCCATGACAACCCGTCTCCAGCCCACTGAAACCTTGTTTACTTCTGTTTAGGAGTTCATGATGGTCTGAGTTTGACTTTTTCTTGACATTCCAGTTCCTCCAACTGGTTTCTTACGGTTTTGTAAGAAACATTGCCTGCCCCCCCCCCCCCCCCCCTTTTTTTTTTTTTACATGTATATCTTTTGTTGTGTTGACACTTAGGTATGTTCCTTGCTATACTTGTATGTTTCTTGTTTGCGCTAACTGACGTAGACAGCCAACGTCTTTTGGTTCAGTCTCTGTTAATGATCTTAAAGGAGTTTTGTAATCTTTCCCATTGATTTAAATGACCTCTCTTTTTTTGTTGGGGTCATGTTTCCTGTCAGTCAGTCGGTGGAACAGCTCCTGAAGCTCTGCAAGCGTTCTTTTGCAACTGCAGGCTTATTTGCACATTTACACTTGCGTAGGTATTTGTAATGGAAATGCAAATTACATGTCATGCTGTAGCTTTTTTTCATTATGACTGAACAATTCCTCATCTTTCCCAATTTGATAGAAAAAAATCCATTATACACAGCTATTTTATTCATTTGGTTATTTCTCTTTACAAAGCTAAATGTTTATTTTTGAAACCTATATTTACCTACATAATTTAACAGGTGCATGAACAGCTTCTAAGAAAGGTTATACCAGGGGTCATTTATGGAAACCAGAGAAGCAGCACCTGTCTCAAATTGTAGTTACACATCTTCATACAAGAAGCTTGAATCACTAATGTTGTTTTTAAAAAAAAAAAAAAAAAACATTCCACACAAATGCACTTGTGCAATTTTATTGAATATTCTGCAGCTTGTTTGGTTCTGTTAAGTGCGTCTGATATAAAAGGGAAATCATGATGTTGGATGCTGATGTTCTGTTCCCATGCACAGGTTTGGAAGACTATATGAAGCGATATGGGGAGGGCATAAGGAGGGTCCTGACTTCCTTTGGGCCTGTACCTGACTTCTTTGGTGAAGGAGCCAAAAACATCATTAAGGTAACTAAAGTGAAATGAAACAGCATTTGTTTGTTTAATCAGGTCAAATGCACTACGTTTAATTTCAAATTGCCATAATTTGTGATTACTTTGTAACTGGATGATGGCGTCTTTAGTTCTGCTTGACTGAGAGTTAAGAGTTCCTCCTCACTGCGGTGCCATACAGCTCTGTAGACATTTCACAATCACATGCTCTCTCAGCCTGTTAAAAAGTTAGTCTCACATGGTTGGTATGTGAGGACACAGCAATAAATAGTTTAAGTTGAACAAGTTCAGAGGACAATAGTAGCTGATGTAGAAGCTTTTGGCCTTTCTTAGAAACTTGTTCATGCTGATGATATTAAGTATGAATACGGCATTAATGAAGAGATTAGATACTGTGTACAAGTCAAGTCAATTTTATTTATAAAGCGCATCACCTACAGCACCAAGCCGGCCAAAGTGCTGTACATAAACAAATTCAAGATCAAATTCAGGCAAACAGTATACATGAATATAAATGACATGACAACAATAAAAATATTGAAATAGTAAAATTAAAAGAAAAACAATAATCACATCATCATCATTATCACTCCACACAAAAAGCTGAATGAAACAAGTGAGTTTTCAGGAGTGATTTAAAAGTGGTCAAGGATGAGGCCTGCCTGATCTGCAGTGGCAAGGAATTCCACAGCCGAGACCTGTGACTGAAAAGGCTCTATCCCCTCTGTGCTTTCGCTTGTAATAATAAGTAATGTGGGTTTATTTGAAGTTCTAAATGCAAAGGCAGCACTGCATGCTACAGCAAACTAAATTACACCATTGACTTTATATCCTGGCTGTCTGCAGCAGGGCCAGACAGTAACACCTCAGTTCCACATAGCTCTTTCTATGTGTCCAAAGTCATCTGGTAGTCCATTCAGGACTCTGTGTGTGTGTGTGTGTGTGTGTGTGTGTGTGTGTGTGTGTGTGTGTGTGTGTGTGTGTGAAATCCCTCCTTCCTTTTTAGAGTTTAGGAATAGATTCACCTTTTAATCTCTTAATTTTAGTGAAGTCATGTCTTTTGCCAGAAAGTTGGAAAAGCAATTTAACCAACAGGCTTTAAATGGTAGGATTCACTGCTGATGCTTAATTTAAACATATTCAAGCGAGGAATCCTAAAACACACTTGGCCACATTAGTAATGATACGATGCATGCTGTGCAGTCTGCATGCAAAGGAAGACTTACACTGTCTCATTTTGGTTAGTTATGCTTCATGTGTACATTTCTTAGTACCAGATGTATAAAACCAGAAATTTAAAGGAATAGTTCACCCTCAGAATAATTTAACTTTATTTTCCACTTACCCTGATGGTGAGCAAAACTCTGAACCACATTTTTAATATGTCAAATGCAGCCGGAGATCAGGACAACTTCTCGTTTCCCCCAATAGAGTTCGCCAGGGTCCGAGCCAAAAAGGTCCATAAAAGTCCACAAAAAATTGTCAATATTCCTCCATACTGCTCGTCCCATGTAGTCCAAGTGTCCTGAGTGGGTAGCGTCACAAAACTACAGAAGCCTCGGCGTTCAGAGCCTACTCTGCCAATAATGCAAGCGTAGAAGAAGAAATTTGGTGTTCACATTGTGCTAAGAGCGCAAAGTTTCAAGTAAATTCTGGACGCTACCCTCTCAGGGCACTTGGATTACGTGGGACGAGCAGTATGGAGGAATATTGACAATTTTTTGTGGACTTTTATGGACCTTTTGGCTCGGACCCTGGCGAACTCCATATGGGGGGAAATGAGAAGTCGTCCTGATCTCCGGCTGCATTTGACATATTAAAAAAGTGGTCCAGAGTCTTGCTCACCATCAGGGTAAGTGGAAAATAAAGTTAAATCATTCTGAGGGTGAACTATTCCTTTAATGAGCCTTCCTCCTATTGCTGCAGTGAAGTTTAGAACCCATTTCCAAAAAGATGGGACTCTGAGAATTAAAACAAATTTAAATGGATTGCAAGTCTTAAAAAAATATTTAATTCACTTTAGATCAATGGTTTTCAAACTTTTTGAGCCACGACCCCTCAAATAACAAACTTCGTGTTGGTGTTATTTATGCAATAATCAAGAATTGAATGTGTTGCATCTTTGCACAATGTGTTAATATCGTTCCCTAAAATCCCATATTTATTTGATAAATCTTGGCTTTATTTTTCTTTCACAATGATCTGGCAACCTCCTGAAATTATCATGTGACCCGCATGGGGGTCCTGACCCCCACTTCGAAAACCACTGCTCTAGGTGATAGAAAAGATCAAATGTTGAAAATGAGACATTTTATATGTAATGAAAAATATTAGCTCTTCTTGAATATCATGGTAGCGTCTCATCTCCAAAAAGCTGAGGGTGATAATCAAAGGCTGCAGGAGGAAGTCATGGATAGTGTGTCCTCTAGACTAAAGTGCAGAGGGGCATCCATCTTTGGTGTGAGGGTTTGTTAGTGCCTTTGAAACTGTCATTGTGTTTACCTATGGGTTTAAAAGCAACATAGTTTAATCCCAGGTGATGTGTTTTTAGCGAAGATCTTGCATATTTCAACAAGGCAACGCTAAACTGCTCCATCTATTATGAAAGCATGACTTCAGTAGTAGTGGAGTCCAGGTGTTGGATTTATAGTCATTTATAGGATCAAAAAAGTAAAAGAAAAAATATCTATCTGCTGTCAGCTTTGCTGTCAGGTTTTTGTTGCCCAGCACAAAACTCCAAGATGGCTGCCACATCAGCAAAAAGGCTTCACTTCTTTGTTATCATGAGTTTCTTTGCCTCCTCGCAGGAGATGTGCGAGCTGATTCCCAGCGACGAACAGCATCTGTCAGCCAGGAAAGAGAGGCGGGACCAGCTCCTCATGCATCTGGCCAAGCTGAAGAAGGACCACTGAGGTCATCATCACGCTGGTCTCAGAAGCCAGGACCATGCTGACTGTGAATGCCAACTGAGAACAAAAATCTGTGAAAATCTCATCTTACTAACATTCTGTCTAATCAGTCGTTGATTTTTCTACCAACACAAAGATTTTATGTTTTTTTCTAATCTGAACTTTTGGGAACATCTGTGCTCTCAGTGTGCCCCTTATGCTATAAAAATGTTGTTAATGGCTACACAATAAGAATCAGATTATTGTTCACATGTTGATTTTTACAATTTTACTAAATGTTTTTATGTGGTGAATCTTCTCAGTTTGTGATACGCAACGTTCAATGTCAACAAAATAAATACAAAAATTATGAAACAAAGTTTTGATCAATAAAGACAATAAAATAATTTATTTGTTCTGAAATCCACTTGCAATAGTTCGAAAGGCTGTTTGGATTCTAGTCTTTAAACATAGAACTATTTTGTCCCATGAGAACAAGGACTATAAACACATCACGAGTTTCAAGAGCAGTTCATGCTCACTGCAACATTCCTGCTAAGCTTGTGTGAAAGATTTCATTTCATGGAACTATCTGACCAGAGGGACCATCATGTGACCCCACTCTCTGTATTAGCTGATTAATCACAGCATATTTAGGAGGTATTCATATCAAAGGTTTGAAAATGTGTCCTTAAGTGAATACATGTAGATGCATGTACTGTACTTTTCCATACACCTAATATGTGAGGGAAAAATGGTTAATGATGTCAAATCCTCCTCCTTGACAGATTTTCCTAGGAAATTATATAAAATATAAATTTTGAAATGACAGGAAATAACAAATTTGAAAAGCTTTTTCCCCCAATTGTTTTTACATTGGCTTTTGAAATTTTGCCTTTTTAAGCTTAATTTAATGAAAAAACTGGAAAATGTACAGTTGTGTGGAAACAGTGTTTGCCCCCTTCCTGATTCCTTATTTTTTTGCATGTTTGTCACACTTATATGTTTCAGATCATCAAACAAATTTGAATATTGGACAAAGATAACACAAGTAAACACAAAATGCAGTTTTGAAATAAAGATTTTTATGAGTAAGGCCGGAAAAAAATCCAAACCTAGAAAAATGATTGCCCCCTCTGGAACACCATATATTTGATAAACCAAATATGTGGTTTATCACATCTTTGGAAAGTGAGTTCAATTTCTCTTGCCACACCCAGGCTTGACTACTGCCACACCTGTTCTCAATCAAGAAATCACTTAAATAGGACCTGCCTGACAAAGTGAAGTAGACCAAAAGATCCTCAAAAGTTAGACATCATGCTCCAATCCAAAGAAATACAGGAAAAAATGAGAAACAAAGTAATTGAGATCTATCAGTCTGGAAAAGGTTACAAAGCCATTTCTAAAGCTTTGGGACTCCAGAGAACCACAGTGAGAGCCATTATCCACAAATGGTGAAAACATGGAACAGTGGTGAACCTTCCCAGGAGTGACTGGCCAACCAAAATTACCCCAAGAGCACAGCGATAACTCATCCAAGAGGTCACAAAAGAGCCCAGAACAACATCCAAGAACTGCAGGCCTCACTTGCCTCAATTAAGGTCAGTGTTCATGACTCCACCATAAGAAAGAGACTGGGCAAAAATGGCCTGCATGGCGGAGTTCCAAGACCAAAACCACTGCTGAGCAAAAAGAACATAAAGTCTCATCTCAGGATGCCAGAAAGCATTTTAATGATCCCCAAGACTTTTGGGAAAATACTCTGTGGACTGACGAGACAAAAGTTGAACTTTTTGGAAGGTGTAGGTGCCATTACATCTGACGTAAAAGTAACAGCATTTCAGAAAAGGAACATCATACCAACAGTAAAATATGGTGGTGGTAGTGTGATGGTCTGGGGCTGTTTTGCTGCTTCAGGACCTGGAAGACTTGCTGTGGTAAATGGAACCATGAATTCTGCTGTCTACCAAAAAAATCCTGAAGGAGAATGTCCAGGCACCTGTTCGTGACCTCAAGCTGAAGCGCACTTGGGTTCTGCAGCAGGACAATGATCCAAAACACACCAGCAAGTCCACCTCTGAATGGCTTAAGAAAAACAAAATGAAGACTTTGGAGTGGCTTAGTCAAAGTCACAACCTGAATCCCATTGAGATGCTGTGGCATGAACTTAAAAAGGCGGCTCATGCTGAAAACCCTCCAATGTGGCTGAATTACAACAATTCTGCAAAGATGAGTGGAACAAAATTCCTCCACAGCGCTGTAGGAGACTCACTACCAGTTACTACAAACGCTTGATTGCAGTTGTTGCTGCTAAGGGTGGCCCAACCAGTTATTAGGTTTAGGGGGCAATCACTTTTTCACACAGGGCCATGGAGGTTTGGATTTTTTTTTTCCCCTTACTAATAAAAATCTTCATTTTGTGTTTACTTGTGTTATCTTTGTCTAATTTTTAAATTTGTTTAATGATCTGAAACATATGAATGTGACAAACATTAAAAAAAAAGAAATCAGGAAGGGGCGAACACTTTTTCACACAGCTGTATTTCCATAATAAATCAATTTCAGGTTTTTCATATATGAAGCTAAATTAAGCAACAATGACCATCCTAGAAATCTAATTTAGAAACACACAAAATAGGGAAGTAAAACTCAACAGTTTTGACTTATTTTATGTTCAACATGATGTTCTTGGAAAACAGTCACATTAAAATTCTTATAAATTTCAAGGGATGTTAATCACTTATAAAGAATTATATAAGAAACCAAATTTAGTTTGAAAAAATCAAAGTATTATTAATTTAAGTGGATTTTTTAAAACAGGTACTGTGAAGTATTAAGCGACAGCTGTACATTTTCCCTTATTTTATGCATTTTTACTCCCAGTCTCAACCCAGTCAGATGTAAGATGACCTTTCAGTGAGATTTAAATGTAAATAGTTTTTGAATGTAGCTCTAACTTGAAAAGTAACTAAAAGTAAAAAGTAAAACTTTAGGATCTCCCAAAGTGTCGCGTTTATTTATTTATTTATCTATTTAAGAAAATCCATTACATGAGCCTTGAGGGTTTCATCATGAGCTGATGAACAAGATGTGGCTCTCCACATTAAAGTTGTGCTGCCTTTCTTTTACACGACTTAATGATTATTTGATGTTGACTAACTAGTCTTAATGTTCTCTTCAAACAATTTCATGGTGTGATGTACACAGCAGAAATAATCAGGTTAAAGTCATTTTAAACTTCATATGACTTAAAATACAAAAGTTAGGAGTAGAGAATTCACGTTTCGGGCCTGAACCCTTTTAGGAGCTGGTTCAAGGTTTTTCTTATGTAGGAATTCTAAGTAACAAATCTTCAGACTTTTTTAGGATTTAAGTGACTTTCCTTTGAGATTTATAAACAAGCAGCTGTGGCACCATTTGCACCGCTGGGAATCTTTATCTACTAGTTGTGAAACCTGAGCACCTCTTCGCAGATCTTGTGAGTATCTGGTCTTTCGTGGGTTCCCGGCTGGTCCCACCCTGAGCCTGGCCCCTCCCTCCCCGTCTACTGGAGGGATGACGGAAAACCTGCGAGGACTCAGGTGCGTCTCACACTGCTGCGCAAAGACGCGACAGACCTCACCAAAGATCCAAAACCTTCATCTGCTGCGACGCACGGGACAACAAGAAGGACTAACTTTTCCTTCTTCATGGAAACGTTTTAAGTGCTCTTTGTTTGGGATAAACTCCGCAGAGACAGGTGAGTTTAGTTCTAGTCAGATTTAGCAATTAATTGATTTTACGTTTTAATACCGAAAAAAAAAAAACCTCAGAACAGGCAGATGACTCATATATCGACAACGATTACTATAATCTCACTTTTAAAAAAAACAAAAGCAAAAAAACATCAATTAAATTAATAAATCTCCGCAAAACATCAAGAAAATCTGTTAAATAGAAGAAAAATAACCCGCAAAGTTTCGCATCTTTAACGCATTTGTTGAGTCACTTCTGGAAATGCTTCATTGTTTTAAGACAGAAAAGGAAAACATGATCTTATTCTGCTCTTTTATCCAGTTCAGCATGTACATTAAAAAGGTCACTTGTAATAAAGTAAAGAAAAATGTATTCCTTATCATTAGAAAAAAAAAAGCTCATTATAGTCATGATGTAGTAAAAAGAAGTAAAACACTGAAACATCTCTGTATAATGATGCAGTAGAAACAAAGTTGATGGTATGTAGAGTTAATGTTTCATAAAAATGACAAGTTTTGCATATTGCCTGCATTGATGCCTGATCGCTGAAGCATAAATAAGGTTAAAAACAAGATAGTCAGTTGTTAGTTTGTTGCCTTGTAGGTTGACTCTGTTGCAGATTAAAGAGCTGCTACAGTATCCATGAGTTTGAGTCTGTTTGTCTTCCTAACTCTTGAAAGCCCTTTAAAACCTATTTTGCATCTCAGGTTGTGTAGATGACAGAACAAAAAATTTTTTTTTTTAGAAGATAGCAGGAGGTGGTGGTGGTATGACTGAACACTCTGATCTGATGAATCCTACAGGTTGTCTGAGCCTCCAGAGTCTTCTTTGGCACCATGAGTTGGGGGGCGCTGTACGCCCAGCTGGGCGGCGTAAATAAACACTCCACCAGTCTGGGGAAGATCTGGCTCTCCGTCCTCTTCATCTTCCGCATCACCATACTGGTTCTGGCCGCTGAGAGCGTCTGGGGGGACGAGCAGTCAGACTTCACATGCAACACGCAGCAGCCTGGCTGTAAAAATGTCTGCTATGACCACTTCTTTCCTGTGTCACACATCCGCTTGTGGTGCCTGCAGCTCATCTTTGTCTCCACACCGGCCCTGCTGGTTGCCATGCACGTTGCCTACAGAAAGCGTGGGGATAAGAGGACCATGCTTGCCTCCAATGGAACTGAAAAGATGTCAGATACTGACCTGGAGACGCTGAAGAAGAGGCGTCTCCCCATCACGGGCCCGCTGTGGTGGACCTACACCTGCAGCTTGTTCTTTCGGCTCATCTTTGAAGGCGGCTTCATGTATGCGCTGTACTTTGTCTACGATGGCTTCCAGATGCCCCGGCTTGTGAAGTGTGAGCAGTGGCCTTGCCCCAACAAGGTGGACTGCTTCATCTCCAGGCCAACAGAGAAGACCGTCTTCACCATCTTCATGGTGGCCTCATCAGCCACCTGCATGGTGCTGAATGTGGCCGAGCTGTGCTACCTCATTGTCAAAGCACTCCTGAGGTGCTCAAGCAGATCAAACAAGAGGAAACACCCTTACACGGAGAACGTGACTCGGGACAACAAGAAGAATGAGATGCTGCTGTCATCCTCCACAGATTCATCCAGCAACAAGACCATGTGCTGAAAAGCAAAGAGAGGGATAAATGATAAACCTCTGTCTGCAGTTTGGTGTTCAGACTTTAATGTGAGCGTCCTCCACCATTTTAAGGGATGCACCGTCTGAGTCTGTAGTGCAGCAACACAGTATGCAGCAGTATGCCTGCGGGAAGTTGACTGAGATATTTAGGCTTTTTTAACAAATAGTCTTAAATTTGCCACTTCAGGCAGCCCAGTGTTGCTCCCAGTTTGTATATTTTTCTGCATGGTTGAGTTCAACATTGAAATTCCTTTTCCACCGACATTGAATTGAATGAGTTATAATCGCTAATATTCAGCCAGGAAGACGAAGAAAAATGTTGTCTCAAAACAACATGTATGTAAAGCGGAAGGATGTGTTTATACTAGGGGTGGGACCTTTAAAAAAATTAATCTGGGAGAAACTCAGGGGCACCAATCTTTCAGGAATTTATCTGGCCATGACCCCACACCTCTGTGTAAATTTTGAGACCCCTGGGTTCAAAGGTCAAAGTTTGACAACATGGAAAATACACAAAACAGCCTTAATTTGTGGCCATCCTTGAATATGGCATGGTCTGTACCCACAACACTTTTATGTAGCACCACCAAACTCTCAGGGGTAGCATCAGGGGATAGTCCTGGATGCATGTAGCAAATTTGGGCTCTGTGGGGTCAATGGGAGCCAAGCTGGACCAGTCAAAAGGCCGCAATTCTCAAGATTCCTTTGTGCTTTTGATGCTGAGTGCTGAAAATGTGATGTTTCCAGTGTCATATTTCTTAAAGGAGAGAAACTCAGGGGCACCAATCTTTCAGAATTTATCTGGCCATGACCCCACACCTCTGTGTAAATTTTGAGACCCCTGGGTTCAAAGGTCAAAGTTTGACAACATGGAAAATACACAAAACAGCCTTAATTTGTGGCCATCCTTGAATATGGCATGGTCTGTACCCACAACACTTTTATGTAGCACCACCAAACTCTCAGGGTAGCATCAGGGGATAGTCCTGGATGCATGTAGCAAATTTGGGCTCTGTGGGGTCAATGGGAGCCAAGCTGGACCAGTCAAAAGGCCGCAATTCTCAAGATTCCTTTGTGCTTTTGATGCTGAGTGCTGAAAATGTGATGTTTCCAGTGTCATATTTCTTAAAGGGAGAAACTCAGGGGCACCAATCTTTCAGGAATTTATCTGGCCATGACCCCACACCTCTGTGTAAATTTTGAGACCCCTGGGTTCAAAGGTCAAAGTTTGACAACATGGAAAATACACAAAACAGCCTTAATTTGTGGCCATCCTTGAATATGGCATGGTCTGTACCCACAACACTTTTATGTAGCACCACCAAACTCTCAGGGTAGCATCAGGGGGATAGTCCTGGATGCATGTAGCAAATTTGGGCTCTGTGGGGTCAATGGGAGCCAAGCTGGACCAGTCAAAAGGCCGCAATTCTCAAGAT
>JALJCO010002101.1:0-140141 GCA_023101725.1 Atherinomorus stipes | reverse complement strand
ATTGTTCTAATGTGTCATATTTGTTTTAATGTTCTCACTGCGAGATCTAACCTCTGTTCAGCGCTTTGTTAGCGGTAGCTGCTGTGTTTAAAGCGCTATACAAATAAAGCTGACTTTACTTGGTCGGAGTATTTACTGAGATTTCCACCACAACCATCTCCAGTTTCCAGAGAATGTTCTGAAGAAGAGAAAATGTCCAGCAGGTGTCTGGACCGGGACGCCTGGCTGATGTCAACGGTGTGATTCTATCATGTCAATATGGAGCAAAACCTCTGAGGAATGTTTCCAACACCTGCTTGGATCTATGACACCAAGAATGAAGGCAGTTCTGGAGGAAAAAAGGTCCAACATGGTACTGGAAGGTGGACCTGATGAGGTGGATGCTGATAACACATTTTTGGGGATTATGAAATGAAGATTAAGACAAAGGAATTTGTAAATTTTCTCTGGATCAACTTTGGAAACATTCTAGAACTCATTGAGATGCTTTCTTGTAATGTTTAACCAAACACTCAGACCATTTGTACGGAGTTAAAGGGAACAATGCCAGAAATGTGTCCTATCAGGGTGGATCACGCCTCATCAACAGCCTTTCCAACATGGCCGACCTCACAATGATAAAGAATCCTTCAAAACATTCCTGGATCCAGAAGCTGATCCGGATCACGACCAACATATAACGGGTTCATCCTTGGACTGAGACACACGGCTGGTGGAGATTTCAGGTCCATCCGTCCAGAACTTTTTCCATAAAGTTGCTGACAGACGCACGGCCAAACCAGTGCAACCGAAAACATGACCTCCTTGGTGGAGGTAAATATTTAGTTAAGAATCAAGAACAGTTTTGTTTCCAACATTTGATTTCTTGTTACCGAGTTTATCTTTAATTCCTTTTTAGAAAATGTTCAAACTTCTTGGAATTGCCTAAAATGAATCACATAACCATCTAAGAAAGAATAGAAAAACATTTAGAGTTTTAAAACAGCATTTATTTGTGCATAAGTGAAGACATAACAGTTGTTTTTGGGTTTTTTTAAGAATCACATTTAAGTGTATTAATAGCATGCAAATTGGCTCTCTTTGATTTTCATGCTATAGGAGGTAAGGAGTTAAGGAGAAGGAGTCCTAGCTTCGTGGGAGAACCCGTCTGAGTCTGCGGCCTCACAACAGTTTAGCTTCAGCAAAAGTTTCACACCTAGTTGTAAAAGTAGAGACTGTGACTGCCCCGGACTAAATCAGTCAAAGTTACAATCCCAGCCCGGTTTCCATGCAGGAGCACGAGCCCGGATTAGCTCCTGCCAGCCTCCCCTGCATGAACTGACCCCGTCAGCCCAAAGTAGCAGAGGTGCCACTTCAGGCTGCTTCTGGATATCTGATCCCTCCCTGACCAGCAATCACTGCGTTTACATGCCATCAAAATTCGGGTTAAGGTCAATATTCCGGTTTCTGAAAGATCAGGAATAACCCGTTTACATGCATGAGCAGACAGAGTTACTCCTGTATACATGATTACTGAAATCAATTGGAATATCCCGACCCAAACCGCAACGCACGGAAAACGTCATGATGATGGTGGATAATAAACCATCCGGAGCCACCGCGGTAAAGCCAGCCAAGTTTCAGAGTTACAGCCGAAAATAACGCCGATTGGCTTGACCGCGGATCCGCGAGAGGCGGCGGACTTGACTGCAGTCCGGAGTGCTGGTACTGACCCACCAGCATTACTTGACGGATCATAGAAGGAGAGCAACGTGTCCTGAAAATGTAGCTCGGAGCACATCCACGCTTCCCGTTTCCAGCAGAGTCCCCCGGACAGATGAAGGTCTCAGCCAGGACTGGTGGAAACGGTTGTAGCCTAATGATGAAGTTAACAGACTCCGGCTGGAGTCAGTGAACTTTCCTCTATCACATCTTCACCAAACTTTTCCAGATGAGTGATGGAGCCCCGCGAAGTAACTGTTTGCACACCAGCTCCTCTCGGGATGCGTGTTGCCATGGTGATGTATAAACTAGCAAGCTGTGCAGAGCACTGTCTGATCGCTAGTACAAAATACTCCCTGTGATTGAATCAAAACGCCAAAAATGCTTGGAGAAAGAGCATGCGCAGAACACAATTAAATATTCCTTTCAATGGAGATATTCCAATAAGCGTTTACATGACCAAATATTCCGGTTAGAAAAGGAGTAACCCAGGGGTAATATTCGGGTTTTTAAAAACCCGAAAATGAGCATATTCAGGTTTTTGCCAGTGTTTACATGGCCATGCGCAACCGGGTTATTGCTAATATTCCGGTTATGAAAGAGTTATTGGCTGCATATAAACGCAGTGAATGACCGAGAGGGGAAGGTCGGGATTATACTGCCACGGTTCTGCACAAGCTCTACTTCCTGCATTCATTCTGACTCAGCAGCAGCAGCAGCGTGGAAATCAGCATCAAAGCAAATCAACTTTCATTTAACAAGCAGTTTCCATGCCAAAGACAACACAAAGTGCTTTACAATACACACATAACCCACCCAGCAAAGTTTGGTTGAAAAGACATCATGTCTATCCGTTGAAAACGTTCAAACAACGTTATGTTTTGGTTGAAAAGTGAAAGCCGTCTTTTTCAGATCGTTGAAAAGACTTTTCAACGTCTAGTTTTGGAGCAAATCAGACGGTCTAAACTCAGCACCATTTTCAACGTCTATTTTCAGGCTTAAATATGGCCACAACGGAACAACCACATTTAGAAATGATGTCTTGTGTTTGGTGGGAAAAATGTACCCCCCCCCCCCCCCTCCATTTCTACACATGAACCCACACCCCTACTTCCCGTCTTACTGAATGTAGGTATAAAAACACGAATAGTAAAAACCATCTGGTTTGCTGCTGCTGCGAGGAAGCGATATCTTGGGGATCCGTTCACACCAGGAGCCCCCCATGACTACAGGATCGGCCTGGATGTCCGTGTAAACTGGACGCCTTCACCACAACACCTGCTCTGCAGCCTCCTGCAGGTCTGATGACCGCAGAGATGTGGAATCTAATCTTTCTGTGGAGGAAGATGAGAAACGGCGGCTCCAGTAGGAGGCAGCACTGAGTCCATCGCCGGGAAAGTGTGAAGGTGAACGCCTGTGTTGGTCTGTCAGTGTAACACGCTGTCAGATCGGCATACGTAGCTCGTGTGTGACTGCGGCAAGCTAGCGGGCCGCTACGTTCCGAAGTATTGCAAAAGGAAAAAACAAACGCAAAAAAAGAGAGGCAATCCCCAGCAGGTAGAACCATGGAAAAACGTTAAGATAAATAAAAGATACAGTAAAAGTGGAATATTCAGCAGCAACAAGACATTTCCCTTTTTTTAAGGGTTTCATTTGTGAAAGAATTGAGTCGGTTACATTTTAAACCATCGTGAACGTGGTCGGCGCCGTGCTTGCCTTAACTCCAGACGATGGACTCGGTGCTGCCTCCTGCTGGAGCCGTTGTCTCATCTTCCTCCTAAAGACCCTTCCAGATAGGACACGTTTTTCACGGCGTGCACCGCGGGGTAGGGCGCAGAGTCGGCGAAAGAGCTCAGCGGCAGCGAGCACGTCAGCCACGCGTTGCTAAGCGACAGACCAGGAAGTGTTTTCTCCCCGTCACGCTTCGTTGTGAGAGATGTACCTCTCATCGTCACGGCAAAGAGCTTTTCTCCTGAGGAGGAGGAGGAGATCAGCAGCAGATAAAAGGGTGGGGGTCCACCTGATCCTGATAACAAGGCAGGACTTGGGGGGTTCAGGCTCGTCCGGGAGCTGCATTCGTTCACACAGACCGCTTCCAGGTTTACTTCAGGCTGAAGAAGGACCACTTTTTCCCCCGAACTGGCCTCTCCTATTGGACGCGTTAGGATGTCGTCACAGCGGCGTCAGCGTGGCGGCATGTGCCCACCGTGCGCGCCGCAAAGCCCCGCGGCATCACGGAACGCGCAGCGCAGCGCTACCACATAATGAATGTGTTAGCCGCCGTCCACCTGCGCTTGCCGCGTTCTGTCTGAAAGGGAAGACTATATTCCTGGGGCCTCGTGTTCGAAGAGTTCGTACGCAAAAACGTGGCGTACGGTCATCGTCACGGTAAAGTTGAGATGTATCAAGAATGAAATGAGCGTGGAAATGTGCGGTGCTTCACGGCTGCGTACGAACGTTTCTACAGCTGTGGAGACTTTGGTGACACTTGGAGGCGACGCTGGAAACGAAGAAATAAATGTGAAAACAATCATCCCAGACTGAGGCTGAGGTCAGACACATAAACAGACCTCACAGACAATTTACACCTGCGTCTGCAACTACATGCGTGGATATAAAAGCACAGAGGGGTGAAAAACTCCCGTCCGGCAGCTGCTGCAGCTGGAAGAGGACGTTAGAAATGGTGGATATGCAGAGAGATGATCTCAGAGGCCGAGGGGATTTACTTTAAAATGATTTTCATGATAACTGACCGACAGGTTCCCAGTGAAAATCTCTGTGCGCTGAGCTGAAGCCGGGCTTGGGGGGCAACACCCCCCAGCTGCACCTCCATGCACTCCAGCGAACAAATATGCTAACAGATACTGAACCATTATCCAGGCCACCTCCACCAAATTCACGCAAAACACTCAGAGTGAATGAGGCCGGCGCCTGCTGGTGTAAAACTGTAAAATAATGAAACAAAGGCTCCACATGAGGCCACACAGATTTCTGTTTCTTTCTCTTACAAAATAAACATTTGTTGTGCCGCAAAAACCTGCATGTAAATCACATAAACTGAAATTCTACTTAATCAAATACAAAATGGTTAAATGTGCAGTCTGTACATTTAACCATAGTGTAAATCAAATAAAATTACATCATCATCCACCTAAACTTGATACTCTGCCCATTTATATTCTAACAGGTTATTCTGTTAATTATTCTAAAACTATCAGCAGCATGTTTGTGTAATAATTTCCCAGATTTTTGGATATAGAAATTGACCATTTTATATGCATCGGTTGTGTTAATATTTCTTAATCTCAATTTTTTTACCTGCTTAAAAACAATAGAAGTTGAATAAAATATGCAAGGATTTCAATATTCATAATCATGTATAATCTTACATCTGTATTATGCCAAAATCTACAATGTCCTTTGTTACAATTTAGTTTAATTTATTTTTTATTTTTCTAATGAAGCAAGTTTTAGCTCATCAGCTCAGCATGAAGCTAGCTGGATGGATGTGTGTGCATCCACGAGTGTGTTCATA
The DNA here is from genome assembly GCA_023101725.1 of Atherinomorus stipes. Classification (NCBI taxonomy): domain Eukaryota; kingdom Metazoa; phylum Chordata; class Actinopteri; order Atheriniformes; family Atherinidae; genus Atherinomorus; species Atherinomorus stipes. The sequence continues at coordinate 134,905 of JALJCO010002101.1, read as the reverse complement.
TCTCACCCCCTCCCTGACTGACAAACATCGTTATTTTGATGCACTGTTCTCCATGTGTTGCTGTGTATTTTACGTCTTTCCCTCTCTCCTCCACCTCTTCTGCTGCTCCATCCAGCCTCTGTGAGTTTCATGAACAACGGGGCAGCAGCATGACGGATTATTTATTTAAACCTCAAACGGGACCGGACGGGCCAGTTTGGGTCGGGCCACCGGGAAACGCTCCCGATGGCCAGTCGCCACTGTGTGCTGATTTATTTATGAAAGCACTTCACTGGTGAGGACACCTGTGAGACGATCTGGGCAATGCACAGCAGGGTGAGGACTCGGCCGGTGTTTAACGAGAAGCGTCTGGCTGCCTGGGCGTTCCAACTTCATTGATCAATCGTAACGTTTTCCACTGGGCACGCTGGAAACGCTGCCATTTTTATTAAAACGTGTTCCACGTGCCCTCTGGCTCCCAGGGAAAACACGATTACCCAGTGAGAGGTTTCGTCAGTGAGGTGATATTATTTAACGACGTCTCTGTGTAACTCGTCTCGTCTTTATTGTGTCTGAATCTGGTACTAATAACAGCGACCAGCTCGTCTCAGGAGCAGCTCACCTCTGAATGTCCTCAGTCCATCATGTTTGTAGCTACCAGCTAAAGTTTGCAGGGACGACTTGTAACGTACTATAACCAAGTAGATAAAGGTTTATCAATGTGGGGGGGTTTTCACGCAGTCGTGCGTGTGTGCTGTGGCTTTTTTAAGTGATTTGCTTTGTGTGTTTGTGTCTTCTGTTGGCTGTGTTTTGGTCTGTGTTCTGTTTTATGTCCTATTTTTTGTACCGTGCATTTTTAATGTGTGTGTTATACGGTTCGGTTACTTTATTAATAGGAGTTATCTATTTAATATCAAACAATGACATCCAAATGAACAAAGCCCACGTGGTTACAGGCCGAACGTTACAAGTCATCACTGCAAACTTTAGCTACTGACGGACCGACGACACGAAGACATGAGCTGCTCCTGAGACAAGCTTGTCGCTATTATTAATATCGATTCAGATACAATGAAGAAAACAGAAGAGTTATACAGAGACACGTCAAATAATCAGCTCACTGACGTAACCTAACACTGCGTAATCATGTTTTCTCTTACGATTTATTGGCGTTCATTTAGCTACTTTTTTTCTTAGCTTACTAATGCTACGTTAGCTCTATGCTGTAAACCCCATGCTAGCTCGTGTAATAATGCTCTCGCTTATGTATTTAATTATTTTATTATCCTCCCACCTGATTGTTACCCGTTTTCATCTCCATTTTTTGTCTTAAATATAAATAAATAAAGTTTATTTAAAAAAATCCTCTCGTTTTACACATGAATCAAACGTGAGCTTATTAAGATTTTTTGACGTTGCTGTTGCAGCTGCTGATAAATCTCCATTTAGAGGAGACGAACTTCGCTCCAGCGGATGACCGGGGGCACGAATGTCCGCCGAACAGTTACTGCGTCCGTGTGTTTATTTCCACCAACAACCGGCTACGTTACACCTATACAAACGCAGCGGCAGGACATTTTCCCTTTGACTCTGTCCACAGATGTCTCTGCTAACAGCAGCAGGACATTTTCCCTTTGACTCTGTCCACAGATGTCTCTGCTAACAGCAGCAGGGCATTTTCCCTTTGACTCTGTCCACAGATATCTCTGCTAATAGCGGCGGGACATTTTCCCTTTGACTCTGTCCACAGATGTCTCTGCTAACAGCAGCAGGACATTTTCCCTTTGACTCTGTCCACAGATGTCTCTGCTAATAGCGGCGGGACATTTTCCCTTTGACTCTGTCTACAGATGTCTCTGCTAACAGCAGCGGGACATTTTCCCTTTGACTCTGTCCACAGATGTCTCTGCTAACACGCGCCCGCTATAAACTGTGATGCATAAAACTGGTGGGCTGTTAAAAACAAATGCACGATGCTGGAATGAAGAACAGTTTTGTAATTTCACTGCTTTTACTGGAATCGAGCTACGAGCTAATGAAGCTAATAAAGCTAATGAAGCCGTCCCACCACCTTTCTGTCCTTCCCTGGTAGAAAATAAAGTTAAAATGAGGAGGGAAGTCTCGGTGAGAATAAGTGACGCATCGGTGTGAAGCATGTCTCGGTTATGAGAGACAGTCAACCTAAAATCAGATCATCTACAATAAAAGATTTATTTTAAAGAGATCTCATGTTCATGAGGCCCATCTTTAGTGTGTTACCAGCATTTTGTTACCTAGCTTAGATGCTTCACCTTCTTCTAAATCAAAGCAAAGAGCTGAAACTTTGGTTTCCGGTGTGACAGCATGTTCTCCTGATGAAACTCTCCGTGCTCATGCTAAGTTCTGACCAGGACTGTGAGTAAGAAGAGATGTGTGATAACGCCGTCATTTTAACAAAAGCCCCAGCTGATGTGTGACGTGGCATGATTGTCTCTGAAGCGTGGAAACGCTGCGATGTGTGTGTGAGCATGGGAAGCGGTGCTGCGTGTCGCTGGCAGGCGCTCGGCTGCAGCGCGTCCCTGTGGTAAACCGGCGGAAACATGCCCAGATGAAATGTCATGCCTTTTCACAGAGGTGTCACTCACAGGACGGACTCTATTCTCCCCGCTGCCGCTTCACATTAGTCTCCTGATTACTGGGACACCGACTGAGACGTCCTGCTGGACAGACAACTGCTAACAGACAAACATCACAGCAACAGTCCGGCTTCAGGAAGCACAAATGAGCTGCACGAGTCTGAGACAGACATGTTCATCTGGACGGATTTTACCCATTTATCAATTCACAAGACCTCTACGGAGCAGACGGGTGGTTCTGGATCCTGTATGTGGTCCAGAGCAGACGGGTGGTTCTGGATCCTGTATGTGGTCCAGAGCAGACGGGTGGTTCTGGATCCTGTAGGTGGTCCAGAGCAGACGGGTGGTTCTGGATCCTGTACGTGGTCCAGAGCAGACGGGTGGTTCTGGATCATGCACGTGGTCCAGAGCAGACGGGTGGTTCTGGATCCTGTACGTGGTCCAGAGCAGACGGGTGGTTCTGGATCCTGTACGTGGTCCAGAGCAGACGGGTGGTTCTGGATCCTGTATGTGGTCCAGAGCAGACGGGTGGTTCTGGATCCTGTACGTGGTCCAGAGCAGACGGGTGGTTCTGGATCCTGTATGTGGTCCAGAGCAGACGGGTGGTTCTGGATCCTGTACGTGGTCCAGAGCAGACGGGTGGTTCTGGATCCTGGTCTCATACGGCTTCTTCTCTGCATGATGGAGCTTCATCCTGCATTTGTGGTGAACCGTGTTCACAGAGATTTCTGGAAGCTTCCTGAGTCCATCAGTGGTTTCCAGTAGAGAATCGTGTCTGATCACCAGCATCCAGCCTCGTCCCCGGCACACAGAGATTCCTCCTGATTCTCTGAACCCGTTGTAACTGTATACTGTCGTGTAGATGGACGATCTTCAGCTTCATGTTGGAGCATTTACTAACTTTTCTACAGTTTTTAGACACAGTTAGCCCCGTTTCAGACTGGTGAACCTCTGCCCATAATTTAGATTTTTAATGTAGCTGTTAGAAAGGTCTTATCCAGAGGTTCTCAGACTTTTTACAGTGTGTACCACCTGAGAGAACATGGAGTACCACCATCATGACCAACCTGAACGTACGGCGAAGGCTGACCCTGTTAGTTATGGGCCGTTCACAGAGGAGGCGTTCTTCACCAGTGGGACCAAAAACACAAACCTGGCTTCTCTCATGTCAGATCTGTAGTGATGATAGTATCTTTGTGCTAAATCTTTATTTTGTTTACACTTGATACATTTTCACTGCACTGCACCTGCTGTTTTGTGTTATGACTTACATTTGTGAGGTTTTCACTCTCTCATGCGTTTTTCTTTTGAAGTTGGGGCGGAGGACAAATTCTCTTCCATCATAAATGAGCAGGATTATGAATTTCCTTCATCAGGAGAGCTGAGGTCCACTTCAGGTCTGCCGAAAAATCAGCAGCATAACTTTCCTTCGGACCTCTGATCTTTAAAATCCCAACCGTGAGGCTTAGCTAACGTCCCAGAAGAGTGTTTGTGTGCATCCCCCCCCCCCCCCCCCCCCCCGTGAAGCAGAATCTTCTCTTCAAATTTAGCATTTTCTCTCAAAGATATGCCCAAATTAGGATTTTTCATATTCTGTCACCTGATTCACAGCCCATAACAAGGGTTAACACCACGACTGTGTTGAAAATCCAAATTTAAGAGTATTTTGCCAAGAGAAAGCGTATCAGAGAGGAAGCTGCTGCATGACGGGGTGATCCGTGTCCCTATTTAGCTACCACCTACATCTGAACTGTGCGTTAGATTTAAAGGTGCCATGACATCAAATTTCACTTTTCTGGGGTTTTGGGTGTATAATATGATCTATTGTGCACTGATGAGGCCATGTGAATGTCAGAGTGAGAATCAAAGTTCCTGTTTATGGTCTGTCAGCTTTGTCTCTCTGCTCAGAAACAGTTGAATCAGACAGCAGGCTATCATTCTACGTAGTTCTATCATTCTACGTAGTTCCATCATTCTACGTAGTTCCATCATTCTACGTAGTTCCATCATTCTACGTAATTTAATTGCTCCAATAAGAGCACACTATCAAGTAAACAGCGCCCCCCCTCTCTCCTAACGGTCTATGCACCGTCCGCTCCCCCCCTCCCCTCCCTGTCTGATTCAGCTTCGTGTATGGAGCTAGTAGTAACTTCTGTGCAGTCAGGTCTGGATTTTCAAACAAATGGATTTAAAAGCAAACTTCTGCAGCAACACTGAGGGAGGGGGCCACAACCTTGTCATTACCTGTAAGTTTATTTATTTTCTAAATGATGTCTTGTCTGATAAACGTAGCTCACACTGTCTAAAGTGCCCATGTTGCTAGCAGTTAGCCTTTAGCAATCTCCGACCGCAGCTTGACCTAGATTCTCCAAATAAGGTCATAGCCAAATAAGGTGTAGCCAATCAAAATGAAGTCAACGTGGTCTCCGGGTAAAGCTCCATATCATCACCGGACCCAACTGTATTACTGAGGAAGTGAGGTCTGGCGTTTCAAAACAATACTCCGCTGTAAAAAATGCAGTTTTTTTCTTTGGAGTATTTAAATATGCAGTAATGCCAACAACATGAACTAGTTTTTACTGCTATGTCATCACTCCTTTAAGTCCTGTTTGGCCCGGTGGTACTTGGTGCCATACAGCTCGGTACAGCGTGCAGGACTCCGTATAAGCTCCATGGCCGTCGTAGCGGTCATGAAATTCCTGCCCTGCTTTCCTCTGTGTACCACTGGAAGGAGTTTGTGTTTGAGAATGAAGGGATGCTGAGTCAGGGCTCCAGACTGATACCGATTAGGTCACATATGTGACCTAATTTCTTTAAGGTGTGAGTCAAACTTTAATACGGTAGCACCAGTGCAACTTGCGACAGAGATAAAAAACAAACAACAAAAAAAAAAAACCATCCCTGTTTTTGTTGTGGGGACTCTGTCAACCCTGAGGATGTTTTTACTTAAAGAGGAAAAAACTACAAAAAGCCTTGTAAACTTGTTTTTATGCTTATTAAAAAACAAAAAGTGCTAAACATCACTCCGCCCCTTAATCATCTTGGGTTCATCAGAAACCTTTGCATGTTGCTTATTTCTGGAGTACATCAGATTTGAACAGATTTCTCACTCTTCCTAATGGAATTACTTCTTTTTCCTAGTTTCTTGTTACTCCTGGCAGCACTGAGCAACTCTTTGGCCCAATCCCAATTCTCTTTTTTACCCCTACCCCTTACCCCTTCCCCTTGGCCCTTGCACTTAAAACGAAGCTACAAGGGGGAGGGGTGAAAGTCAACCCCTTCAAATTGGGACACCCCTTCAACAATCACATACGTCATCAGTGATTCCGCCGGCTTGTGTGTAAGCAGATGTGCGCTGAGCTGTTGGCGCAAATCTGGAGAAATCAAGCCGTCTACAGCTGTGGATTAACGTTAACAAGCAAATTGGATTTTTGCATGACATCCCTGCCTGTGTTTTATCCCATGAAGACCAGCAGCGATGCTGCCGAATTTCTTATCGATCATCTAGATTATCAGGGCTGCAGAGCACCGCTGGTTTTCAGCCTGGTAGCGTTTATATAACTGAAGCGTCAATGTAGTACTCTCGATTTTTTTTCATGTGCATTTTGCAAAAAAAATGACCGTTAAACATTTAAACAGCATTAAACCAGACTATATAATGGTTTTCACACTTTTTAAACTTTATTTATGGAGAAATATTTACATTTGTGGATGCTTTTGGACTCAGTAGCAGCCATCGTCCCAGTGATTTTCATACCCCTTCATTTGAAGTGTGCTCTCGAAAAATCTTCGTTTGAAGGGGTATATAGCCCTCCCCCTTAGCCCTTCCCCTCCATCCTACAGGTATTGGGACACCCCTACCCCTACACATGAACGCGCAAAACGGAGGGGAAGGGCTAAGGGGTGAAATGGGATTCACTCTTTGTCTTTCAAAGTGCTGTTGTAAAACTCTGAACAGGACTGCTCAAAGTTTAAAGTGATCAGGAGCTCACTCCTCATGAGCTCCATGAAGCACCTGTTCCTGCAGTCACTCCATTTGTTGGCCATTCTGGAAAATATTCTCTCCACATATCCAGTGGATGCCGGGATGCTCAGGATGTGGCTGATGATAGAAGACATGTTTGGCAAGTCAGCTAGTTGAAAGAGAGCCACCCACCTGGCAGCCACACCGTCCCACATCCACTCATCTTCAGCATCTTCTTCGAGCTTCCTCAGAATGGGTTTTGCTGTGGAGCATTCAGCATAAATTTCATCCATGTTGATTTTATGGATAAGGTTGAGCTTGAGGTCAAGGTGCCAACGTGCAGAGAGAGAGGTTGCAGCGAGAACAGCCAGTTGTCCTCTGAAAAGGTGAAGCATCTCTCAGCATATGAGAGTGCTGAGTTGAGAAATCTGCCCTTGCCATGTCAGCATCACGTGGAAGGAGACGCTGCAGCTTCAGTTTAGTTAAGTACCCGTAGAACTGGTCATCTCGTCTCTGTGAGCTTTAGCTTGAAGTTGTCCATGATGAAATACAACTCAACACCGGTGGTTTTATCACTCTCCAGCTTCTTCACAACTTCCGCAAAGAGAGGGAGGATATTATTGCAGAAGAGAAGGTAAACCTCCACAACGTCATCCTCAGTTGAGTCCTCCTCACTAAACTTTAACGAGTTTTTTGGGACACTCCTCCCCCAGGCTGATGAAGTCCAGGTTTGCATTAGCCGGGTGATGGCTGGATTAAGGGGGAGCCGCCGTGTTGTGACCTGTCGGAGAATTTCCTTGAACTCATCATCACAAAACCTGCAAAACTCTTTGAGTGACTCTCTTGGTTTGGCAGATGTGGAAAAGAAGCCACAGACCTTCAGCACGTTTTCCACATCTACAGTGAGTTGGTCCAGAGCATGCTTCATTCTGCACAATGTGGGCGAGGCAGTTTCCTTGCAGCAGATCCTTTTGTTTCTTCTTCAAGTTGGTGAAGACAGAGTTGTGAATTCCATAGTTCACATTTGTATTGTCTGCACTGAATGCTGTCACACCAGCAGCAGACTCATCTGGATTTTCTATGAAATCAGGCATTTTGTTGGTGACCCCACTTTCTGGACTGAAGTACTGGACAGCAAAGGGAAACATCTTCATGTTGCCTTTATTTGATGCATCTGTCTGTACAGGGAGTGCAGAATTATTAGGCAAATGAGTATTTTGACCACATTATCCTCTTTATGCATGTTGTCTTACTCCAAGCTGTATAGGCCCAAAGCCTACTTACAATTAAGCATATCAGGTGATGTGCATCTCTGTAATCAGAACGGGTGTGGTCTAATGACATCATCACCCTATATCAGTTTTATTAGGCAAACAGAATTATTAGGCAACTTAACAATAAACAAATATATCCCCATTTCAATTATTTATTTTCAGCAGGGAAACCAATATAACAGCTCAACATTCACAAATATACATTTCTGACATTCAAAAACCAAACAAAAACAAATCAGTGAGCAATATATCCACCTTTCTTTGCAAGGACACTGAAAAGCTGCCATCCATGGATCCTGTCAGTGTTTTGATCTGTTCACCATCAACATTGCGTGCAGCAGCAACCACAGCCTCCCAGACACTGTTCAGAGAGGTGGACTGTTTTCCCTCCTTGTAAATCTCACATTTGATGAGGGACCACAGGTTCTCTATGGGGTTCAGATCAGGTGAACAAGGAGGCCATGTCATTAGTTTTTCTTCTTTTAGACCCTTTCTTGCAGCCACGCTGTGGAGTACTTGGATGCGTGTGATGGAGCATTGTCCTGCATGAAAATCAGGTTTTTCTTGAAGGATGCGGACTTCTTCCTGTACCATTGCTTGAAGAAGGTGTCTTCCAGAAACTGGCAGTAGGACTGGGAGTTGAGCTTGACTCCATCCTCAACCCGAAAAGGCCCCACAAGCTCATCTTTGATGATAGCAGCCCATACCAGTACCCCACCTCCACCTTGCTGGCGGCTGAGTGGGACTGGAGCTCTCTGGCCTTTACTGATCCAGCCACGGGCCCATCCATCTGGCCCATACCAGTACCCCACCTCCACCTTGCTGGCGTCTGAGTGGGACTGGAGCTCTCTGGCCTTTACCGATCCAGCCACGGGCCCATCCATCTGGCCCATACCAGTACCCCACCTCCACCTTGCTGGCGTCTGAGTGGGACTGGAGCTCTCTGGCCTTTATCGATCCAGCCACGGGCCCATCCATCTGGCCCATACCAGTACCCCACCTCCACCTTGCTGGCGTCTGAGTGGGACTGGAGCTCTCTGGCCTTTACCGATCCAGCCACGGGCCCATCCATCTGGCCCATACCAGTACCCCACCTCCACCTTGCTGGCGTCTGAGTGGGACTGGAGCTCTCTTCTCTTTACCGATCCAGCCACGGGCCCATCCATCTGGCCCATCATGACTCACTCTCATTTCATCAGTCCATAAAACCTTAGAAACATCAGTCTGAGATATTTCTTGGCCCAGTCTTGACGTTTCAGCTTGTGTGTCTTGTTCAGTGGTGGTCGTTTTTCAGCCTTTCTTACCTTGGCCATGTCTCTGAGTATTGCACACCTTGTGCTTTTGGGCACTCCAGTGATGTTGCAGCTCTGAAATATGGCAAAACTGCTGGCAAGTGGCATCTTGGCAGCTGCACGCTTGACTTTTCTCAGTTCATGGGCAGTTATTTTGCGCCTTGGTTTTTCCACGTTTCTTGCGACCCTGTTGACTATTTTGAATGAAACGCTTGATTGTTGGATGATCACGCTTCAGCAGCTTGGACATTTTAAGAGTGCTGCATCCTTCTGCAAGATATCTCACTATTTTTTACTTTTAGGAGCCTGTCAAGTCCCTCTATGACCCATTTTGCCAAAGGAAAGGAAGTTGCCTAATAATTCTGTTTGCCTAATAGACCTGATATGGGATGATGATGTCATTAGACCACACCCCTTCTGATTACAGAGATGCACATCACCTGATATGGTTAATTAGTAGTAGGCTTTGGGCCTATACAGCTTGGAGTAAGACAACATGCATAAAGAGGATGATGTGGTCAAAATACTCATTTGCCTAATAATTCTGCACTCCCTGTATGGAGAATGGAAGGGGTTTATCGGATGATAGGGCCTTGAGAACATCACCCACTGCCTTTGGAGCAGGGACATCTTTAACCACTGCCTCTGCCTTTGTTCTCCCTATAGTCATTCTTTTGACAATTTATGAATCCGGTAAAATCTTTTGATTCAGTTTATGTGCACAGTCAACACTATTGTAGCTGAGGTTGTGTCTGACTGTGTGATAATTTCACCAAATTTTAAAGTGTATATATTCTATAAATTGTTTCCTCCTTTGTATTTATTTAGCTAGTTTGTTAGTTAGTTTATTTAACTCTTAATCCATTAGTGTTACCTGCTCTTTAAATAACCATATATAATATTTATAATGGCTGTTACTACTTACTATATTGAATAAGTAATTATCAATTCAACTTAAAAAAAATATCACCATCCTAAACAATCAATCAAACCACAATAGTTTACTAAAATATGCTCTCCCCATGCTGCTCTGACATCTTCTGGTAAAGCACAACCAGATAGGAAAATGAATCAGTCATCATGACATGTCCCATACCGCATCATTCTCAGGAGATGATTCGGGTACAGAGAACTGGGCCACTGATGCTGGGTCCGTCTGGGTCCGTCTGGGTCCTCACGTGCCTGCTGTGTTTCTCCCGATGCGTGCTGTCTGATGTCAGACGTCCACCGTGCGGCACAGAAAAGACTCGCCCACACATCTTGCAGTCCTCTCCATTGACACTGTCCAGCCAAAGATGTGCTTCTTCCCACTCGCGCCTGTACTTTTATAAAAGTCTTCTCTTTGGAGGACGTGGTGGAGCTGCAGGACATTTTTAAAAGGTGCAGGTGTTGTGTGAGCAGTGCTGCGCGGGGGCACCTGATGTCTGTGGGTAAGGCCTGGGATATACTTGCTGTTGGCGACGCGTCCGCGTACGCATCATGGTGCCCACGCGTTCCCAGCGTACCTACGGCACGTAGGTCGCTCGCGTTGACGCGAGGTAACGTGCCGCATGCGCGTGGCGCAATATTGACTTGAACGCTAGAGGTGCTCGTGCGTACAAAAAGCGTGAACACGAGGTCAGAGGTAAACACAATGGCGTCTGCGAGTAGTTTTGAAGAGCGTCTCTCGGACCTGGTCCGAAACTACAGACACTTAAATGATATTTCCTCCCCGTTGCACAGCGACCTCTTTTTCTTTCGCAGTAGCAAAAGTAAAATGATCGTTTCTTCTTCGAGAGCAATAACATTGTCTATTTTCCACATACACCTGGGTCGTTCACGTATGCCCCGGAAAAACAATCTGACCGGCAGACTGACCTTTTTACATTCTCATGAAGTGCTGTGTACTCCTCCTCCCGGTGGCCTCCGGTATTGAGCGTTTCGGCCGCGAAGTGCTGCAGCGAGTATATTCACAGAGGACGCAGACCGCTTGCGTGAACGTTTGCGTCCACAGCAAGTATATCCCAGGCCTAACGGGACAGCAGGCGGGGGCGGCGCTGCCTGCAGCGGCGGTCCTGCCTCCCGCCACTACAATTTAGCTGGCCTTCGTCTTTCTTGTGTTTTTATTAAAATCATCATTGTTAGATTTAGCGATGACATGAGTGTGACAGACATGTATTTGAACATTAATAAAAAATACGGAACAAATGGCGTCCCGTATTGGTTCAATACCGGACGCAACATTTAATTGTCAATTAAAGGACGATTCCGTATTTTACGAGACGGGTGGCAACCCTAGCCGCGGCAGACGAGATCGCGTGTTCTCTTTTTCTTGTTTTCTTTCTTTTTTTTAAATGAATATCAACCCCTCTTGGACCCTCTTGTGTTTGTCCCGGTGTCATGCCAAAGTAGTTATCCCCGACAGAAATCGTATCCTGCTCAGTAGTGTATTGCACAATGACAGTTGGTAGGAACCCCTAACCCTAAGCTATAAGGGGATACAAGTCGTAGCAGACCGAGTTACACTACCTGCTACGATGTGTATCCCCTGTGTAATTAGTAAATGAAGAACAAAGTCCCCCATATTTACAGCAGTAGCTATGTGTGGGATATGAGGGGATACGATTTCTGTCGGGGATAACTACCTTGGCACGACATGGTTTCCAGTAAATTCTGGACGCTTACCACTCAGGACACTTGGATTACATTGGACGCGCCAACCAGCAGTATGGAGGAAAATTGACAAGTTTTTGTGGACTTTTATGGACCTTTTTGGCTCGGACCCCGGCAAACTCCACTATATGAAAGTTGGGGGTCGAGAAGCCTTCCTGATCACCGGCTGCATTTGAGATATTAAAAAAGTGCTGCAGAGTCTTGCTCACCATGAGGGGAAGTGGAAGATAAAGTTACATCATTCTGTGGGTGAACTATTCCTTTAAAAGTCTGTTAACTATTTGCTTGTCATGTACAGCACTTTGTTCAAACTGTGGTTGTTTTAAAGGGCTTTGTAAATTAAGTTGAGTCCACTGATGTCTGAACAAAGCTGGGAGTTGTTCATGATAAAAGACGCCTCTTTGTGAAGAAAGAGACGAACAGAAGCAGCGCTGCAGCCTCAGAGCAGGACATTCTGTCGGGGTAATGTGGTCATTTCAGCGCAGTGAAACTTGGTCATTAAAGGGCTGTGTATGCAAAGATGAGGGTTTAAAATATGAAAGTAGAGTTTTAGAGGAGCTGACTTAGAGAAGCGTGTAATAAAATGTTCCTGATGGTTCTCCTGTTGCAGCGTTATGGGTCATCTGCAGGATGGAAATAAACACCACACTCATCTCTGAGTTTTACATTTGTGAGTTTTACAAAGCTTAGATGTGCTCGCGGGGACACGCAGGACAGATTTTCAGATATGTCAAAATAATAAAACGGATACTTTGGAAATATTCTTTGATTTCCAGAGAACAGATGCCATCTGTGATAAAAATGGGACTGGTCCTGGAGGCGTCAGACATGAAAGCAGTGATGGGAGCTCGGAGAGTCGGCGGTGCTTCTCCTGCCAGATGCTCTCAGAGCTGCTGGTAAACAGCGGGAATTGCTTTTCGTGTGGATTAGAGCCCGAGCGCTGGGCCCCATATTCATCCACAAGTACTGTCTGCATTTCAAGTGTCATGTTGATTTACAGGCTGTGAAGAAATCAACGACAACACAGAGACGACACAGAGACTGGTGTAAAAATGGTCTGTTTCATCTAAAAATACGTCTGAATCCAGCTAAGACATTATTTAAAGGAATAGTTCACCCTCAGAATGATTTAACTTTATTTTCCACTTACCCTCATGGTGAGAAAGACTCTGGACCACTTTTTTAATATGTCAAATGCAGCTGGATGTCAGGGCGACTTCTCGTTTCCCCCCAGTGCAGTTTGCCAGGGTCCGAGCCGAAAAGGTCCATAAAAGTCCACAAAAACTTGTCAATATTCCTCCATACTGCTCGTCCCATATAGTCCAAGTGTCCTGAGTGGGTAGCATCCAGAATTTACTCGAAACGACATCATTTACTATATTTTTAGAGCCTAAAAAGGAGTTTTGTTTACTTCAATGATGCGCGCACTTGCGCGGTCATAAAACTACGGAAGCCTCGGCGTTCAGAGCCTACTCTGCCGATAATGCAAGCGTAGAAGAAGAAATTTATTGTTTACATTGTGCTAAGAGCGCGAGAGCTCTAAACAAACCGGGACAAACACAGGAGGGGTTGGATATTTATCTAAAAGAAAGAAAGAAAGAAAAAGAGAACGCGCGATCTCGTCTGCCGTGGCTTCCATAGTTTTGTGAACGTGCATCGGCATGCTTGCTGGGCATGCGATGTAGTACTGATGTAGTACTGTTTAGACTAAAAATATACTAAATGACGTCGTTTCCAGTAAATTCTGGACGCTACCCACTCAGGACACTTGGACTACATGGGACGAGCAGTATGGAGGAATATTGACAAGTTTTTGTGGACTTTTATGGACCTTTTTGGCTCGGACCCTGGTGAACACTATTGGGGGGAAACGAGAAGTCGCCCTGATCTCCGGCTGCATTTGACATATTAAAAAAGTGGTTCAGAGTCTTGCTCACCATCAGGGTAAGTGGAAAATAAAGTTACATCACTCTGAGGGTGAACTATTCCTTTAATGTTTTATATTAAAGACAGAAGAAAAAAACAGTAATTGTCTCTGAATTATTGATTCTCTCCTTCGCTTTCTGTCCATCCATGGGGGAGAATTTTCAGGGAGAGAACAGGAGAGGATGAGGAGGCTGAGGAGGAAGAAGACAAACAGGGTTTAATTTGGGATTTGTGGGATTTACACGGAAGAAACTGATGAAACTGATAATTTGTTTTTTTTAATCATTAAAGAATAAAGTTTTTTTTCCAACCTGGACCAAATTTCTAGGAGTTTATATTAGGGATGCACAATATAATAAGCCCCCTATCAGTATCGCCCATATCGGCCTTAAAACTGAGAATCAGACATCAGCCACCCCACCGATATTTAACTGATATTTAACGGATATTTAACTGATCAGCCCGCTGTTTCAAAAGTCTTAAAAAGAAAAAAACAAAAACCCTTCTTCTTCAAAAACTTCTTTTTTATAGACTTTAAAACTTCTAAAGACTACGGTTGAGAAAAAATACCAATACACTGAAATATCACAATATTTTCACAAATTGATATCATATTGACATTTAAAAACGCAGCATCGATCTATTTCTCGAATAAAATCTTGTGATATTTCATCATTCTGTTACGAAATCTCACGGGAATTTACGAAAATTTTGTGATATTTTTATATGCCGATATATTGACATTTAATAATGTGGTATTAATCTATTTTACTGACGAAATCTCACGATATTTCATTGTTTGGTTACAAAGTCTTGCGAGAATTCACGACATATCGTGAGATTTTTCAACAGAACGAGGAAATCTCGTGAGATTTTGTTAGTAAAATAGCTCAATGCCGCGTTTTTAAATATCAATTTGATATTGTCATATGAAAATACTGCAATTTTTAGTGTATCAATTTTTTTTCACACCTCTATTTTTCGAAGTGTCAGAAATGGATAAAACTGCTATTTGAAATGACTGCTTATTTTTTTCAGCTTTAATGTCGGTATCGATATCGGTTATCAGCCACATGAGTTTTAAAATATCGAATATCGGCCAAAATTCCAATATTGTGCATCCCTATTTTATACATTTTCTCACTGACTCTGTCTCACTTTGACTCCTTTGGAAGATAATATGTTGAGTCATCCTTCATCCATATAACGGGAGAGACGGTACAGCATCTATCAGACATTATCTGCAGCACCACTCCTTCATTTCACCAATACTTTAAGTAGAATGAACGAATGAACGAGTACTGTTGTCCCGTGAGTTCAGAGTTGGCTCTCCGTTAGTTTTTTTTTGGGGGGGGGGTTCTGCACTCTACAGGCGGCGTACGTTCCCGATGCTGCTGCTGCAGTACAGCTGAGAGAGCAGTTCGCTACCCAGACACCAACAAACTGCAATCCACCAAACTCTGAACTCACAGGACAATAGCACTCATTCGTTCGTTCATATATAAACATATAAACTCCGAGAAATAAGGTCCAGGTTGGCAAAAAAAAAGAAGTTATCCTTTAATTATCTGTGTGTCAGTCATTGAAGACAAGGGTCATGTCTCAAACCGCGTGCATGAGCACTTCAAACACTATTTTGAGTGTGTAGTGCACTCCTGCTGTCATTTAAACGAAAATTCAGTGCACTGAAAGTACCAGGATGTTTCCCTAATAACGGCCAGACATGAAGTGCAAAACGAAGCACACTACTCGCACGAAACAGACGCCACCTTGCTGACGTAGTGGAAGAGGCGGGACTTTCAAACTGCTTTCAGAGCTGAATAACGGCAGTGAATGAAGCGGTGGCGCCCCCTACTGCAGCGGAGGCGGTGTTGTACTGATTTAAGTAACGTTTATGAAATGATTCAGACATAATTACTAACGTATATGTAGCTACCATGCTGCTCACTCCCTGATGACAGTTATGATCTGGTCATGTTTGATTTACTGGCTCAGTAGAGTTAGCTCACGTTAGCGGGCAATGCTAGTCGGTCACTTCCAGTAAGTGCAGTGCTCTGTTCGGGTCAGCATTTAGCCACAATAGTGTGCACTATAGACGAAGTACACAGTGCACACTACATACTAAGTTCCAGTGCACTCGGGTAAGTGCGCGGTTTGAGACACGGCCAAACAATTCCGCGTCAAAATGGCTTCTGTTAACTTAGTTTTTCACATCAGATGATCATCTTAGCTGTGACAATCAGTTAACTGCTATCTAAGAGCTTTTTTTAAGCACTCATAAATGAGTTTAAAATGAACATGTTCCACCATTTTCTCTAACGATCCCACCATCAAACCTTTTCTGGGCCCACCCCAGCGTCCAGCTGATGAAGACACGACTGGTCGGTACTGATGGAACTGAAGTCAATCACACCACAAAATGCTTCCAAATGAATCGCATTTACCAGGGGCGGGAGAAAATTTCAATACACTGAAATATCAGGATATTTTATGTTGAAATTGATTGATTGATTTTATTGATTTCAGACTCAAAGTCCACAAGAAACACACATCACCAACAAACACAATACAATTATAAGAAGAATAAAAACAGTTACAGGACGCAGCTATACTAGTGCTTCCAAAGCAATATTTTATTTTGACATTTTTACTTCTCATTAGTTTCTCTGGTTTCCTGTTAGTTGAATTCCTGTTGTGAATTTAATTAAAGGGTATGTATAATTTAAGGACAACTGTACGAGCATCTGCAGGTTCAGTTCAACTTTACACACAGTAGAAAGAACAAGTTAACACATGAGCCCAGGTTTTCATCCACCACCCAGCTGTTGGAGATTAGAATGACTGAAATGTTTATTTCTCATATGCACTAATATGCATTTTCATATACTCATACACGACTTTGTTTTTCTGTTTTACTACTTTCACGCGAATTTGTGTACATTTATTCCAGCTCAGCTGTGGTAATATTGTTTTCAGAAGTACTTTATTGTTATTTCATTGTCACATGTCATCAGTTGGGTTTTCCAACGTGAGAAATATTCATGTTCAAGGGGACGATTGTTTTATTATGAGATCCAAGTGGGAAAGAAACCTGTCCAAGTTTAATAAACGGGACCTGGAGGAACTGGATTTCACTGATTCTGACTCATTTTATTGTTTCAGTCATTGAAATTTCTCTGAAGTGCCTAGAATATCCCAATATTGCATCGTATCATGACCCATATATCATGATACGTATTGTTTTGTGATGCGTATCGTATCATGAAGTCTTTGTCAATAACCACCCCTAGTTTGCAGAGTACTGACTAAGTGGTGGGGCATGAGACTGTTTTTATTCTAAAGTTCCTCAATTGTAGGAAATAAAGGACCAAATGTTTCAACTAAAATAGCCATCTTCCTATCTTCCTTCCTTCCTTCCTTCCTTCCTGCAGCTGGCAACAGAAGGATGTAGTTTTTGGCACTAACTTGGCTCTTGGTGGTGTTTTCTGTTTATTGACTTCAGAGTTTATGGTTTTTAATCAGTCTGCCTCTTTCTCAGAAACCCCGCGGTGCTTCCCAAGTCTGACAGCAGTTCCTTCATTTAAATATACTCGTCTCTTGTTATGGTTGAATCTTGTGTCTTTTTTGTGTAAAAAGTTCATGTTATTGATATGCAGCAGAATGAAGCTGCTTAAGCAGATGAGTTTGGAAAAACAACTCTGGTTAAAGAGCAGATAGACTTTACCACAGCAGCTCAGGAGTTCTTTAACCACCGGGCCGGTTTTTCAAAAGGTTTAATCCGGATTAAATTGATACGAGGTGGATACTCGGAGGTGATGCAAACGAACAAAACACTTGATTGGTTGAACTTTAAAGTGGAAATGCAACGCTCAACCAACCTAACTTTATTTACCAGACTGAGTCCTGGTCTTATCAATAATTATATACCAAACATGAAAAATATAAGCATATAAAAGAAAAACGTTGCAAGGTTTTATGTTTTTATGACAAGAGCGCCGCCATGTTGCAGTACTGGGAGGGGGGGGCAGCACCTGTAGGAGTGGCTGCTGTTCAGCGATGCTGGAGGCTGCCTGCTGTCAGGAGATCCACATGGACCAGATATATATATATATATATATATATATATATATGTATATTCATGGGGCAGCTAGTGTGTCAAATAAGAAGGGAAAGTGGTTTAGGTGCAGTTTTGGGTCTCTCCTGTGAAGCAGCAGTTTTCTTTCCCCAATTGCGATATCTCAGCGAGAAAAGCTTAAAAGTGAGATTTTCAACTTCTGCATGTGCGATCTTAAAAACTCCAAATGTATGAGGTAGCTCGTGTCTAGAATGAGAAGGAAAAGAGGTTTGGAAGCAGCTTGGGGTGTCTGTAACAGCAAGAGTGTTGCCCAGTTAAAACGTGGGGGTGGCAAGTGATTGGGCAGGGGTGGCCACAGTGAGGGGGAACGGGAGATTCTCATCACCATGAGGTGGAACAGGAGATTCTCATCATGATGAGGTGGAACGGGAGGTTCTCATCATGATGAGGTGGAACGGGAGATTCTCATCACGATGAGGTGGAACGGGAAATTCTCATCACAATGAGGTGGAACGGGAGATTCTCATCATGATGAGGTGGAACAGGAGATTCTCATCACGATGAGATGGAACGGGAGATTCTCATCACAACGAGGTGGAATGGGAGATTCTCATCATGATGAGATGGAACAGGAGCTTCTCATCACGACGATGTGGAACGGGAGATTCTCATCATGATGATGTGGAACAGGAGATTCTCATCATGATGATGTGGAACAGGAGATTCTCATCATGATGATGTGGAACAGGAGATTCTCATCATGATGAGATGGAACAGGAGATTCTCATCACCATGAGGTGGAACAGGAGATTCTCATCACGATGAGGTGGAACAGGAGATTCTCATCACGATGAGATGGAACAGGAGCTTCTCATCACGACGATGTGGAACTGGAGATTCTCATCACGATAACGTGGAACGGGACATTCTCGTCATGATAATGTGGAACGGGAGATTCTCATCACGATAACGTGGAACGGGAGTTTATAATGGACATTCTCGTCATGATAATGTGGAACAGGAGATTCTCATCACGATAACGTGGAATGGGACATTCTCGTCATGATAATGTGGAACAGGAGATTCTCATCACGACAACGTGGAACGAGAGATTTTCATCATGATAATGTGGAACGGGAGATTCTCATCGTGATGAGGTGGAATGGGAGATTCTCATCAGGACATGATTGTAAGGGGTTAAGTAAGGTCGCTATAGACAGAACTGTACGATTCTCACAGCTAAAGAGAAATATTCACTTAATCTCATGAAAGACACTGATTTATTGCTGTTACACATAATTTCATTATTTCTCTTTGTTGTGTGGCATTATTGACCGTCCTCAGTCATGTTTGTTCTCCAGCAGTCTAATTTCACACATTACGCACAGTGTGTGCTAATGATAATTAATGCGTCTGCGTTTCTCAGTGCTGGATCTGGCCGTCTTTAGATAACCCTCCTGGTTTCCAGCTAGCTCGGATTTTATGGTTGTGCAATAATCAGTTTTATTACAATCACTCAAGTCAAGGTCACAGAAGTGAAAAAAAAGTTCTCATATCTGAAATGTTTGCTGCAGTTGGTCTCGAGCAGAATAAAACCACAGCGACAGCTTAATACAGCGACTGAAGCTTTGCTGCAAAAGGCATGAAGCGCTGTTGATGACACTGGTTGGCTGCGTAAGTAAGGATGTGTGAGCTGCATCACAGCATTGGCTGCACAGTTAGGAAACTACTGGAAAACGATGTGTGATGTCACCTGCCTTTCAATGGGCCGCGTTGTAAAATGGTGAGGAATAGATTATTACAGTTGTGCTTGAAAGTTTACATCCCCTCCCAGAGGAAACGCTAAATTCACAATCATAATTCAAACAAGAAAAAACTGAAAAAAGTAATAAGAAATAAAAATTTTACTAAATTCTAATTTAGTAAATTAAAATACTGGTTTTGAATTTTTGTTTAAATATACAATAAAGCAGTAAAAGAAAATTGTCCCAGACACATTAGAGCACGTTGCTCATTAACATGGACCAACATACGTGTCAACAGGTGCAGACGTCTGATTGGACGTTGCAGAAAATTTGTCTGAAAGTGTTGCTCAACATTTTAGTTCAGGAGCCCATCATGCTTGTTTACTTGTTTTATTTTTAATATTTCTGTTGAACCACAATTCAAAATCAATGTCATGATTTTCAATTTTTTTTTATTATTACTATTGTCAATTTGAACTTATTTCACTGACAGCTGATTTTTTCTGTTGTTAATGGGGGGGGGGGGGGGGGGGGACCTCCAAGCACAACTGTCTGTGTTTATTAAACGGTCATGTTGGGTTTTATTTCACGTGCTGCATAGCTTTGCAGACGCAGAGCAGAGGGGTCAGCGGGAGCTGGAGTTTAACAGTTTCACATTTACAACATGTGCTCTGTGGCTGAACAGAAATCACCATCATGTGTGAACTAAGTGGGAGGTAATGAGTGCATGAGCAGGCAGGAGTCGGCTTTTATCACTCCAACCCCCCTGGCTCTCCACCTCCACAAACAGAGGCTGGAGGCTTTCTGCATTCCAGCGTCTGGATGCATCGGACATCTCCGTGCCGTTTTATCAGGAACACCGACCTCTGAGGGAAAGAAAGATGACAAAGGACACCAATTACAGGGATCTTAATGCACCTGTGGAGGAGCTCAGGGAACCTTTTTATTGTGACAGTAAAAGAGTCGAGCACAGAAACAGGAAAATTACACAGCACTTTAAAATAATCAAATATTCTTAAAAGCCTGTGCTTGGCCGTAGAGCGAGATGCGAAGCACTCAGAGGTAATAAGGAGGTCTGAATCCATCTTCTCTTCTTCATTGTCCAAATCTCCGCCCCGCTTCACTTGCCGTCCTCCTGGATGTCAAACTGTCTGTTGGGTTTTGTGGACTCCAGCATGAGTTCGTACAGTTGGCCGATCTGCTCATCCTGGAAGTCTCTGAGCTTCCCCTCGGGCAGGTCGGCTCCGTACTTGGCTTGGCTGAGCTGCCTCCCCGCTGACTGCAGCACCTGGGTCTGCAGGGTGTCCCTGTAGCTCTGTAGGGAGACAGATGACACGGCCAGGATTAGAATCGCGGCTGAGAACGACGGATGGGGACTCAGAGTGTTAGAAATCACTGATTCAGTCATTCCCGGAACACCCCCCCCACCCCGGCAGGTGCTGGCCTCGTGGCTGACGGATGGAAGCGTCTGTAGCCGTCGTCTCAGACGAGGTCTGATGTCTGATCTTCATGCCCAGCATCAAACCTCATTATTCTCTGCTAGCATCACATCTCACAGCAGCACGTGTTGGAGTAGAGCCGCGCAGCAGGTCTCGCCGCTTTTTTAACTGCTTGGTAAACAGTTCGGTAACCTGATGCCACCTTGTGGTGGCAGTCACACATTACTACCAGCTGCTGCTAAAAACACGACAAGATGTTTGATTCTTACGATTAAATCATTTATCTTCTGTACCACTTATTCAGTTCAGGGTTGCTGGAGTGTCCCAGCTGTTATCAGGTGAGAGGCGGGTTCACCTGGACAGGTAACCAGTCTGTCCCAGGACCAACACAGAGAGACAGACAACCAACATCCACATTCACTCCTAGGGACAATTTAGAGACCAGTGAACCTAACATCATGTCTTTGGATGGTGGGAGGAAGCCGGAGAACCCGGAGAGAACCCACGCGTACACGGGAGAACATGCAAACTCCACACAGGAAGGAACCGATGGAATTGACTTATGGCTAAACCACGCCCCCAAACGCCATGAGCCAATCACAATGTGCAGAGCTAACCCAACACACGCGGACATACTCTGCTTGGACGCCCATTGAAGTTAGTCCGTAATTGTTCGTTTTTATGTTTTTTTGTTTGTTTTGGGGTTTTTTTGGGGGGGGGTTAAAATGGTAAAACGGTGTGCCTCCCTCTGTGTTTGGTGCTTACTTACTGCACCTGCACCACCCGGCTCTGATGTTTTAAAAACGAAACTTAAAAGATAGTGATGGTACGTTCAAGGTGCCTCAGAAATATGTGTGATGACGAGACAAACTGTAATAACTGGTGCAACCGTGGGATTTTACAGATTCAGACACACATCAAAGGTACGCTGTGCAGTTAGCCGGCAGCTGTATGGATGCAGACTGAAGCTGCGGTGCGGTCGCAGCTCACGACTGTGTCGGACCGTCGATTCAGATCGGTGAGTCTCTACATCCCTACAATATAGGGAGAAGTTTTTTATCTTATTTTTGTTTAATTTCTTCATTAATGTTACTTATTGTTTCATTTCTTTCCAGTACTTCTGTTTTCACGTTTTTCTTATATCCAATATTGCCGTTGCATTGATACGGAGCCCCTAAAGGGACATGGAGGGGAAAAAACACTTGTAAGATTTTGCAAAACTTTTGCAGGATCTTGCAAAAGTTTTTTGCGAGATCTCGCAATACTTCACGTCAAGAAAGCCCCCTCGCCCTGATGTCTGTCACTTATGTCAAAGCCATGTCTGCAGCCAAGAATGGGTTTAGTATCTTTACACGTCAGGCCAATTCCAAAATACAAATCAATAAACTTCCCCAACAGATGATGTGTACTACAGGGATGTAACGATATGGAAATTTCATATCACGGTTATTGTGACCAAAATGTTCACGGTTATCATTTTTACTGCAGTATTATAGAAATACCCCCCAGCATCTTTAAAAATATCCAAAATGGACCCAAATGTCTACTTTGTCCCGTGTAAAGGGGGAGAAATCTCCAGAGAACCGTCCATGTGGGCGCCTTTGATACCTTCCGCCATGTTTTCATCAATTAAACATTTCAAACTGCGTCTGCAGCTGCTTTTCCAGCCAATGAGCAGCATCACCGGGAGTTTTTCAAAGTGCAGAAATCAGTCACGGTTTTAACCGTATTTACAATTTGAAACGGTATTACTAATCACTGGTATTTTTACCACATTTTACCATCGTGTACTAAGTTTGCTCCTCCCTTGTTGTGTGTTTGTTTTGCTTCCAGTTCACTGACGTCGGGGAAAAAAATTTTCCCCCTTCCTGTCCCTTTAGGGGCTCCATACATTCATGATTTTCATACAAACTCTACAATCGTGAGTATCAGTATCACTGAAAAAGTACCATAAACTACTGGTATCATATCGACCCGATGGTATCGTCCATGCCTGATGAGAATCTCCCGGTCCACCCGGTCTGGTCTCTGTTTCATTCTGGTCCAGACTCCCGGTCTGGTCTCTGCTGCATCCGGGTCTCAGAGATTTTCTCTCCTTCAGACCTGGAAACCGTAGGGATGCTCCTGTGGTCTCTGCTGCATTCCGGTCCAGACCAACAACATTAAATCCTCTTTCTTCATTCAACATTAAATCCTCTTGTCTCCGGGGTGGCCCCTGCCTCCGGGGCCGGGGGACCCGGCTTGGCGCTGCTGGGGGCGGGCCGGCCGGGACGTGCCTCCTCTGGATTTGGCCGGTCCCCACGACCTGGTGACGCTCTAGTCACTGGGCCGGAGGCCGGGGCGCCTCTGCTGTTTTTTTTGTTTTTTTGTTTTTCTTAATTTGGGGGAAATAAAAAAATTAAATCTCTTTCTTCTATTCTGTTGTGTGGGTGTTCTTTCGTTTGAGTTGTCGGGTTGGTTTTCCTTGTCTCGTTTCGCTCTTTTTTGGGTCTTCGGGTTGGGTTATATCGTTCAGCTCTTTTGTGTGTTGTTGGGGGTTTGGGGTTGCGGGGTCTCTTCCCCCCCCCGTCCCCGTCCCCCCCCCCCCCCTGTTCATTTGGGCTGGCCTGCGCCGGTGGCCCCGTGCTTTTTTTTCGGGTGGGCTCGGGCTTGGGGCGGGGGATTCGTGTGGTGGGGTGGGGCTGGTGGCCCCGTGGTCCCTTCCTTGTTTTTTTGGAGGGTGTGAGTGTGGGGGGAGGGGGGGTGAGTGGGTTTTGGTTGTGTGTTGGTGCCTTTGGGGGTTGTGTGGAGTGGGGGGGGGGGGTGGGGTGGAATGGAATTGGGGATTTTGGTTTGGGGGGGGGTGGCGTTGTTGTGGTGGTGTTTGTCTGGTTGGGTTGGGGGGTTGGGTGGGGAGCGGGGATGGTTCTGTGGGGGGAATTCGATCCGGGGCGCTGGGTGGGTGGGGTGTTTTTGGTTTGTGGGTGGGTGGGTGGTGGCTTTTGGAGTGGTTGGGGGATTGGGTGTGTCGCGGCCTGGATGGGGGTGCAGGCTTGGGTTTGGAGGGGGGGGGGGGGCACGTGGGGGGGGGGGGAGGGGGGGGAGTAGTTATCGAGTAGGGAGGGGGGGGGGGAGGAGGTGGGGGAGGGGTGAGGGGGGGGGGAGTGTTGTTTGTTAAAAAAAAAAAAAAAAAAATCCTCTTTCCTTCCCATCACTTCAGCAGGTCGTCTTCACCACGTCCACATGACTAGATGCTGCCGTGTGATTGGCTGGTAGATATTAGAGTTAACAGGAAGCTGAACAGGTGGAGCTGATGAAGAGGAGGGTGAGTGTAGATGACCTCTCTAATTCATACATTTCCACCTCCACAAAGCAAATGTTTGACTCAGCTCTGCCTGATTCACAGATAACAGTTACAGAAGGTATCGCCACTGATCTCCACTCTGGACGATACTAAAAAGTTTCAGTGGAAAAAGCTTTTTCACATTCAGGCTGAGGCGTCTGAACGTATAATTACCTTTCAGAGTAATAATTCTTTTAGGTCCCAGAAAAGTTTGGAATATTTAAATTTTAAACAATGCCCTTAAACACTGAATATTAGTACTATTTATAATACCTCTATTAAACATTCCACCTCCCGAAGCTTCAAATTTACCATCTATCAGCCGGGTGCTGTTCAGTTCGGTTTAAAGTGGTTTTTAACCTCAGATATCGTCCGTGTAGCACCGTATCAATCACAGCCGGGAGCCAGAGGAGGAGAAAGGTCTTTTCTGAGACTGTAAAAAGCATCAGTCATCAAAGTAACGGCTGAGATCTGGGACTGCAGCGATCATGGAGGAGGAATCCGTCACGGTATCGTTCACATTCGTTTTCAGCTCGACCAACATGGAGCAGCATTTACAGCTTCACTTCTGAGTAAATAATTGCATTCATTTAGTTAAAGGTGCCATGACATCAAATGTCACTTTTCTGGGGTTTTGGGTGTATAATATGATCTATTGTGCACTGATGAGGCCATGTGAATGTCCAGAATGAGAATCAAAGTTCCTGTTTATGGTTTGTCAGCTTTGTCTCTCTGCTCAGAAACAGTTGAATCAGACAGCAGCTTATCATTCTACGTAGTTCTATCATTCTACGTAGTTCTATCATTCTACGTAGTTCTATCATTCTACGTAATTTAATTGCTCCAATAAGAGCACACTATCAAGTAAACAGCGCCCCCCCCCTCTCTCTCTCCTCCCCCTAACGGTTAATGCACCGTCCGCTCCCCCCTCCCCTCCCCTGTCTGATTCAGCTCGTGTATGGAGCAGAAACTTCTGTGCAGCAGCTATTTTCAAACAAATGTTAAAAGCAAACTTCTCAGCAACACTAGGGAGGGGGCCACAACCCTGTCATTACCTAAGTTTATTTATTTTCTAAATGCTGTCTTGTCTGATAAACGTAGCTCTCACTGTCTGAACTGCCCATGTTGCTAGCAGTTAGCCTTTAGCAAACTCCGATCGCAACTTGACCTAGATTCTCCAAATAGGGTCATAGCGAAAAAGGTAGCCAATCAAAATTAAGTCAACGTGGTCTCCGGGTAAAGCTCCATATCATCCCGGACCCAACTGTATTACAGGAAGTGAGGTCTGGCGTTCAAAACAAACCCAAAAAACAATTTTCTTGAAGATTTACTTAACTGCATATCACCCTCCTTTAATGGAAGTAATTACATTAACATTTACAGCCTGACTAAATGCCTCTCCAACCCTCCTGTTTGAGATTTTCGGCACATAAAGCCAACACAATGTTAATGTGTAGTTTTCAGAGTGACAGCTGAAGCTGGACGCAGCCGTTTACTGCGAATTAAACTTGGTTTAGGGTCCGGTTCCCCTCCGTCCTCGTGCTGCGAGCACTTTCCACGACTCATCCGATGAGCAGCTCTAAGCCCGGTTCCGTTCTGGGAAGTCATCCATCATGCCAGTCGTGTCTGTGCGGACCTCTCACAATGCTCTCAGGTCTGGACGCTCTCACCGAGCAGAAACAAGCCATTTACGTGAGAGGCTTCTTCCTGCACGTAATGTGATTATGCTGAGTATTTGCCAGGAGGGAAATATTCTCCCTGAGGCTTAAAGGACGGTCAGGCTTAAAGGAGTACACCAAAGACTTCACTCATACTTGGTTTAAGTCAGTAAGACCACATATGCTGGGATGAATGAGCAAACCCTCTGTTAAAGGGACGTTGTGTAACAATTGTATATCGCAGCAGCTCCCTCGTACTTTTCATGCTGCGTTCGTGTGAAACCGGGCAGACGGACGTCAGCGATGCATGTAAAGTTATCACCGGCCTCTATGTGAAGACGTGGTCCGTCAGTTACAGAGACATCAGTCCACATCTGATTTGTTGTCATGGCAATGTCGTATTGTTTTCCCTGAATCAGGTTTTACCGTCTTTCTCTCGGCTTCCGTGATTAAAATGACGTGGTTTGTTACCGACGGCCGTCTGCCCGACTGCACGTGAACGCAGCATCAGTTTAACACTCGGTTCCTCCTCACTGCACCGCGATGACTTTTCAGGAGCATCACATCGACCTGAGCCGACAGCTCCGGTGAGTTTCTGTGGTTTCCTGCTGTCATGCTTCTACTGAACGTAAAAACATGGCGACGCGACATGGTAGCCCCCACCGAGCCGACCCGTTCCACCGAGCCGACCCGTTCCACCGAGCCGACCCGTCCCACCGAGCCGACCCGTTCCACCGAGCCGACCCGTTCCACCGAGCCGACCCGTTCCACCGAGCTGACCCGTTCCACCGAGCCGACCCGTTCCACCGAGCCGACCCGTTCCACCGAGCCGACCCGTTCCACCGAGCTGACCCGTTCCACCGAGCTGACCTGTTCCATGTAGATATGAATGATACGAACGGCAAATTCAGAACTTAGAGGAGCACTTCAGTTTGTTGATGGGAGTGATTACTGATTAATGAAAAAACACTTTTGAACCAAATAATACATTTTTGTGAATAGATAACAGGAGAACTTATGCAATGTCCCTTTAAGGAGTCCTCCTCATTCTCAGGGTATCAGCATCGCTGGTTGGTGCTTCTTTCTGAAGCTTTACTCAAAAGGTAAAGAGGAGGGAATATCTCCCGAGTCATGCAGCTTTATTCTCCTTATTCATGCATCCACACCAGGATATTTGGGGGCGATTCGGTTCTCCGGGACAAGGAATTACGAAAAATGTTGCACCTTCCTTTGGTTTGGTTTGCTTTCACACTGCTCTTCACTGAAGTGGATACTGGAAGTCTCCGCGAGGAGGACAACGCAGCACTTTGACTGAAAGGCCAATCTGCCGGTCACAGCGTATTTCCTGTGCATTTCCCCAAACAACTGTCAATAATAGTAATAATAACATACATTATTAAAGGAATAGTACACCAACAGAATGATGTGCGTTCACTTTCTACTCACTCTTTGTTTTAAATCAAAAGCCATCCCCTCTTGTGTTTGTCCCAGTTTCTCCACAGCTCGGTCGCTCTTAGCACAATGTAAACAGCATTACATCTTCTTCTACTCTTGCATTATCTGCAGAGTAGTCGCTGAACACCGTGGCTTCCGTAGTGTCATGAACTCTCATGGACACGCTTTCCAGCAGCTACATGTAGTACTGTTTAAGCTATAAAAATATACTATATCAGTGTTTCTCAATCCTGGTCCTCAGGGACCCCCACCCTGCTGGTTTTCAAGATATTCTTACTTCAACACACCTGACTCAGATAAAAGGCTTGTTAGCAGCTTGCAAAGAACTTGATGAGCAGTTGAGTTGTTCTGAATCAGGTGTGGTGGAGTTGGAAACCTGGAATACATGCAGGGCGGGGGTCCCTGAGGACCAGGATTGAGAAACCCTGTACTAAATGATGTCGTTTGGAGTGAATTCTGGACGCTACCCACTCAGGACACTTGGATTACATTGGACAAGCAGTATGGAGGAATATTGACAAGTTTTTGTGGACTTTTATGGACCTTTTTGGCTCGGGCACTGGTGAACTCCATTTTATGAAAGTTGGGGGAAAACGAGAACCTGTCTGATCTCCGGTTGCATTTGAGATATTAAAAAAGTGCTCCAGAGTCTTTCTCACCATGACGATGAGTAGAAGATGAAGGACCATCATTCTGTGGGTGTACTATTCCTTTAATCCCAATTAGAGAGCCAATTAGGAAATTTGTTCTCTGCATTTAACCATCTCAGGTTGAACCTGAGAGCAGTGGGCAGCCACTTTCAGCGCCCGGGGAGCAGTTGGTGGGGGTTAAGGACCTTGCTCAGGGGTCCGTGGGGGTTCACCCGAGTGCCGTGTTGGGGACTTGAACCAGAGTCTGCCGCACCAAAGCCCACAACATTACCACTAGGCTACCCACTCCCCACGAACACTAACTGTAAACCTAACTGTAGTGGCACAAGTGTCTGTCCATGTGCAACAGGACGAAATAAAGTCTGTAGTTGTGGACAAAGTCTGAGACATGCTCTTCAAAGCAACTCACCGTTGTGTTTCCCTCTGACCATGTGCATGCTTCTGTACGCACGAGCACCTCTCGTGTTCAAGTCAATATTGCACCACGCGGCTTTTACCTCACATCAACGAGGGCTGACACAAACAATTATTTTGATGATCACCCAGTCCAGGGGTCTGCAACCTGTACAATCCAAAGAGCCATTTTTGCTGTCACTCCAGCTAATTAAAAGTTGTTAAGAGCCGCAAATGTCTCAGGACCTTTTGAAAAAAGACAACGTATAATTCTATAAACATCTACTCTTAGAAATTTGCTTTAATTTGTGAAAAGTCACAGTTTTATTTCTATTTTAGTTTTTAGAATAATAATAATTTAAAAAAAACACTTCTGCAAAAACAGAACAAATGCACAGTTTTTGTGGAATGTGTCACAAATTAGGTTTACAAAACAAAAGCTTATGATTTCCAAGCTAATGAAAAGAAAAATAAATGTAAAAATAACTGTTTTGTTCATCGCAGTTATCGTGAAAAAAAAGTTAAAACCATTAGCCGGTTCTTTATCATTTTTAGCCAATATTAGTGAGAGCCCTTGTGGAAGGTCAAAAGAGCCCCTTGTGGCCCCGGAGCCAATGGGGTTGCAGACCCCTGACCTAGTCTGATTATTTTGGCGTTCAGTCGACTAATCAGATCATACGTAAACTATTGCATATTTACAGTACCAGTCAAAAGTTTGGACACTTTGTCATTGAATATAATGGAAAAACGTCCAAACTTGATTGTTAGTGTGTGTTTATGTCTATATGATTCAAGAAAAACTGACCCCATTAGCCACGAGTCCATACGTGCATCAAGGACAGGGGGGCAGACAAGGCAGCGGAAGGCAGTGTTGAGAGGAAAAACAAAGCTCAAAAATAATAACGATTATTGTGATAGTTGACAATAATAAAGATTAATCGACTAATCACGGCAGTCATAGCGTCGACAAGAGCGTCAAAATGAACATTAGAACACATGGCAGCCAAGATACGTAGGTGGTGCCAGCATCAAGTATATCTCCGCCCTAATAATGAACTCGGCGGGCAGATAGCAGTCGCCTTTGCTTGGCTTTGGTGCTGTTACTGACCCACCAGCGGACTTTTGTGTGTCATGGTCCTCATGAATAGAAGGAGAGAACGTGTCATGGAAATGGGGAATGGAGCTGGAGCTGTGCCATCCACACCCACGCCCGTTTCCACCAGAGACCCCCGGGCATTTTGGATGAAGGTCTCAGTCAGGACTGGTGGGAACGGCTTCACACTGTTCACACACCAGTTCTTCTCTAGATGCATGCTGTCATGGTGATGTATAAATAAACTAGCAAGCTGTGCAGAGTACCTTCTGATCGCTGGTACAAGTACTCCATGTAGGCTACTCAAAATACAAACAATACTATCAGAACATGCGCAGAACACAATTTAATGTTCCTTTCAAATGGAGATATTCCCACATGCGTTTACATGACCAAATATTCGGGTTAGAAAAGGAGCAACCCAGGGGTCATTTTTGGGATTTTAAAAACCCAAATATGAGCATACTCTGGTTTATGCCAGTGTTTACACGCCCGTGCACAACAGAGTTATTGTTAATAATCCGGTTATGAAAGGGTCAATGGAAGAGAAAGCTGCTGGAATCAAAGCTGCAGGTGGTCCAACAACATACGAGTGTGTGAGATCTTTTTTTGTTTTGGTTTGGTCAGGTGGTGCATCTCATTCACGTCTGCAGTTTGCATCTGCTTCCTGTTTACATGGAAATATACACTGTCTGGCCAAAACAAAGTGTCCTCCGCTCTAATATTTGGTTGGAGCGTCTTTATCTTTGATTACAGCAGCATTCTCTGTGGCATTGTTTCCAGAAGCTTCTGCAATATCAGCAGATTTATTTCCAGAGTCCGATCTTGATGAAGCCTTTTTTTCCGGTTAGCTTCACTGATGAGTGGTTTTCTTATAGGGACGTTCTGTAATCGGGAGCAGCTCCCTCGTACTTTTCATGCTGCATTCGCGTGAAACCGGGCAGACCGACGACATCCGCTGCATGTAAAGTTATCACCGGCCTCTATGTGAAGACGTGGTCCGTCAGTTACAGTGACATCAGTCCACATCTGATTTGTTGTCATGGCGATGTCGTATTGTTTTCCCTGACCCATGTTTTACCGTCTTTCGCTCGGCTTCATTGATTAAAACGACATCTGGTTTGTCACCAACGGCCGTCTGCCCGACTGCACATGAACGCAGCATCAGTGAGACGCTGGTTTCTCCCACTGCAGCGCGGTGACTTTTCAAAGGCATTACCTCGAACTGAGCTGAAAACTCCGGTGTGTCCGGTGAGTTTCTGTGTTTTCCTGCTGTCACGCTTCTCCTGAACGCAAAAACATGGCGATACAACATGGCAGCCCCCACCGAGCCGCCCCGCTCGATGTGTAAATGAATGATACGAACGGCAAATTTAGAACTTAGAGGAGCACTTCAGTTTGTTGATGGGAGTGATTACTGATTAATGAAAAAACACTTTTGAATCAAATAATCAGTTTTTGTGAATAAATAACAGGAGAACTTACACAATATCCCTTTAAGGCTGCACAGCTGTTCAGTCCCTTGAGTTCCCTCCGCACTGTGTGTGTGGAGACGCTCTTTCATGATTAAACATAGCCCTGAGTTCTACTGTTGTTTTTCTTCAATTTGATCTCACCACACGTTTAAGTGATCGCCAATCAGGATCATTCAGGATTTTTTTCCGGCCACATTTCTTCCTGGAAGACGATGGTCCACTATCCTTTCAGTTTTTAATAGTGCATTGGACTGTTCTGAACCCAGTTTCAGTTTCTGCATCTCCTTGGATGTTTTCTCTGCTCGATGCTGCCAATGATCTGACCCTTCTCAGACAGACTAACATCTTTTCCACGACCACGGATGTGTCTTTCCAAATGCTTGTTTAGGAGATAAGAAGCAAGTCATTCACCAGTTGGGGTTAAATAACTTGTTGCAGCTGAAAGATAATCGCCCATGCAGTAATTATCCAATAGGAGGCTCCGACCTATTTGCTTAGTTACATCCAGGTGGACACTTTTTTTTGGGGGGGGGGGGGGGGGCAGGCAGTGTGTAACAGGTGTGGCTCAAGACTTTTGCCCATGCAGTTGTGTCTGTCTGGCTGCTGTTGAGCAACGCTTTGACTACCTGAATATTTATTTAGTTGACACTTTTCTCCCAGTTGAGTTGACAGAAGATGGTGCAGAACAGATCGAGTGAAGCTCACTGTGAGGTGTTACTCCTGATGGAAAAACAAACATTTTTCATCCTTGTTTGCATACTTATCTAAAAATATTTCCTTTTCAGAGGAGCCTGTTGGTCTCACTGGGACAGATTGATTTAGAGCACTCCCATGGGTACCTCTGAAATAAATGGATTACACACTGAACACTCAAGCCTTGTAATCTCATTTTGAGTCTTGCTGTTCATCTGTTCCCAGTTCTCGGTGGTTTCGTGCGGAAGCTGTGATGGAGTGGAAATTCACTGCCATTCATTTACAGAGATGGTGATGAGAGCTGTCGTGTTTGAGCTCCGTTCTACAGCTGTTAAATAAAGCTGATAGTTGATGTTCTACTTCTAAACCTTTCACCCTTTTCTGCAGTAGGCTGAGGTGGAGAGTGGAAGACAACTGATAGAAATTAAAGGGTTTTACATTTCATTGTGAATTAGCAGCTCTTCTGAAGATATCAGAGTACGTTATACAATCCTGATTCCAAAAACTGAGGATGCTGTGTAAGATGTAAAGGAAAATGGTGATTTCCATATCTCATCAACCCTTATTTTCTGTCCAGTAGAACATATCCAAAGTTGAAACTAAAGAACGACCAATTTACTGTTGAGCTGATTAAATCATCAGACTAGTCTTTTCAAAATAATTTGCAGATTATGCACCAATATATGCTCTGAGAAAACGTCCCTTCAGAAAAGGCCTTGCAGATTTCAGCAATGCAATGCTGCATCCATCACAGCAGCATGACACTTGGGCCCAATCACAATTCCCCCCCCCCCCCCCCCTTAGCTATTCCCCTTCGCTTTGCACGTTTAAGGATGGGCATATTGATACCACGGAGTCAATACTTCTAACCAGTCAGAAAAAATATCAAAATTAATACTTTTGAGTATCGCGACTCCACTGTCAAGATACAAAACATGCTATTTGTTTTCACATCTGAGAAATGATGAATTCAGCCAGATTCTAGCTTCTGTGTCACATGATGGTGGTAGCCTATCAGATTCTAGCTTCTGTGTCACATGATGGTGGTAGCCTATCAGATTCTAGCTTCTGTATCACATGATGGTGGTAGCCTATCAGATTCTAGTTTCTGTGTCACATGATTGTGGTAGCCTATCAGATTCTAGCTTCTGTATCACATGATGGTGGTAGCCTATCAGATTCTAGCTTCTGTATCACATGATTGTGGTAGCCTATCAGATTCTAGCTTCTGTATCACATGATGGTGGTAGCCTATCAGATTCTAGCTTCTGTATCACATGATGGTGGTAGCCTATCAGATTCTAGCTTCTGTATCACATGATGGTGGTAGCCTATCAGATTCTAGTTTCTGTGTCACATGATGGTGGTAGCCTATCAGATTCTAGCTTCTGTATCACATGATGGTGGTAGCCTATCAGATTCTAGTTTCTGTGTCACATGATGGTGGTAGCCTATCAGATTCTAGCTTCTGTGGTTGTTTTTTTTTGTTTTTCTTTTTTTTTTGTGTTTTTTTTTTTTTTTTTTTTTTTTTTTTTTTTTTTTTTTTTTTTTTTTTTTTTGTTTTTTGTCCCTTCCCCCCTCCCTTCTCCCCTCTTAAAAAAAAAAATTTTTTTCTTTTTTTTTTTTTTTTTTTTTTGTTTTTTTTTTTTTCTTTTTTTTTTTTTTTTTTTTTTTTTTTTTTCTTTTTTTCTTTTTTTTTTTTTTTTTTCTTTTTTTTTTTTTTCTTCCTCCCCCCCCCCCCCCGTCACATGATGGTAGTTAGGGCTGTGCAGTGTACCAGGTTCATTGATCCAGGAAACATGATATTTGCCGTTAAAACCGCCACCACACAACTTAAACACAACACTGTGAATAAACACAGAGCCACCCTGAAACATTAATGTGCTGAAACCCATGAACATTGTAGTTTCTGCATTTATTTTTCAGGTATTGACCAGTAACACAATAAAGATGAGAGGAAATTTGAATATTTACTTTGCAAGTTGATGTCGGTGTGCACCCCTTAATTTTCTAATTACGCTCCTAAAAATTTAAGCTAGGGTCCGCTGTGCCCCTAGTTAAAAAACACTAGTCTGTAGCCCTGAAGTCAATCTGGGATGAAACATTTAACCAAACGTATAAGCGCTTTGAGCACTTAGAGCCTCTACAGGTTTGAGAACAATCTGCTCAGCAAAAGCTGCTAACATCAGGCCTCTGAAGGCAACGTGGATGTGTAATGGGCCTTCATTGCCATCTCAAAAGAGTCTTCAGTGGCTCCACATTCGTACCAACTCCTGCTTAGCATGGCTTCGATGGCACACAACACGACTTTTCAATGAATAAGCAGGACTGGGGCCACAGAAGTGGACACGGTTAACTTCTTCACAGAAACACATGTACTTAAAGTGACGTCTCACGAGGAGCCGAAACTGACTGATTCTGCCATCTGTAGGACAACTGGCAGCTCAGTCCCAGTCCCACTGCTGTGGACTAATATCTGGAGGATGTTAACATGTGAACGAGCCTGAGACAGCCTTGCTCACCAAATATGCTCATCCACCACCACCGAGACTGAACTGCTCCACGACCCTGCTTCTCGTGGAGTCTGGGGGGTCTGGATGTAACTGAATCTGAGAATGAGCTCATGACCACAGAAAACTGCCCTCGCTATGAATGTAGAGGACCAACACGCGGTTCCTTCCAAACACAGGGGTTCTGAATGCAGCGTTTCCTCTTCAGCGACTCGGCTATTTGTTAGCATCACCCCTTCAGACACCTGCTCTGCAGCATGCAGAGAGGCGGGGCTTAATTAAGTGTCTGCCGTAAGGCTTTACAGTAGAGATGTCCCCATCAGGTGTTGTCGCCCCAGAATCGGAATTATTAATACCGGTTTTGAGAATTGGCCGTCGGCCCCCCCCCCCCCCACCCACCCCCCCCCGAGCCGATCCACCAGTCCAATCCCATTCAAGACCGGATCAAACAGAGTCCAGATCCCATACAGAGTCCCGATCCGATCCGAAACAGATCTCACAGACCAATCCGAACAGACCTATCATAGGAGTCCAGATCCGATACAGAGTCCCATCCGATACACAGTCCCAATCTGATACCGAGTCCAGATCCGATACAGAGTCCCGATCCGATACACAGTCCCAATCTATACGGGTCAATCCAACAGAACCTATCAAACAAGTCCAGATCCCATACAAGTCCCGATCCAACCGAAACAGATCTCATACCAACCAGATCCATACAAGACCTACAACAGCCAATCCAACAGAGCCCATCCACACTCCCAATCATACGGTCACCCCCCACACACCACCACACCACCCCCACCACCACCGAACCACCTCCCACCACACCTCCCACACCACCTAACAGCTCGATCCAACAAGCCCGATCCAACAGAGTCCCGATCCGAACAACCAATCCAACACCAACCACACCATCGACAATCAACCACAAGCCCAATCCAATACAAGCTATCCACAAGCAATCCCAGCCCACCCAAGCCCTCCACAAGCATCCAGCCAACCGAGCCCAATCCATAAGCCTACCAGCCCCTTCCAGCCCAATCTACTTCCATCCTTACGCCACCCCATCCAACACAAGCCACCCACCAATCTCACCCCCGCCCACCCAGCCATTCACGCCCCCACCCCCCACCCCCCCCCCAACCGGGGGTTTAATAATACCGCAATAACAATGATAACTGTGATCATTTGGTCACAACAACTGTGATATGAAATGTTCATCTTGTTACATTCATAGTCAAATCATATCAACACACTGCATAAAAGCTAGCCTGCACTGTGGGGTACTTTTAACTAAGATGCTAAAATAAATAAAATTATCGATACTAAAATTAATATCTTAAAACAGGGAGATTAATCTGTGAAGTTGACACATTTGTTTTCTCAACGATGACATTATTACTCATCCATACTGAAAGTCCATACTTGGCATTTTCACAGATGAATCTCCTCGTATTGGCACGTTCATTTTGACGACCGCAGACAGAGAGCAGAGTCGAGCGTGGCGAGAGCCACCAAACGGCTTCTGCACAGATGAATCTCCTCATACTAGCACGTTCATTTTGACGACCGCAGACAGAGAGCAGAGTCGAGCGTGGCGAGAGCCACCAAACGGCTTCTGCACAGATGAATCTCCTCATACTAGCACGTTCATTTTGACGACCGCAGACAGAGAGCAGAGTCGAGCGTGGCGAGAGCCACCAAACGGCTTCTGCACAGATGAAGCTCACAGATAAAAGCTATACATACTTTTTACTCCAAACCGGCAGATAAAGATCCCGGAGACAAGTGAGCGATTAAAGATGACAACTGAGAAAGGAGGGAGAGACAACATATCAACGCTTCATGTTAATCTGAGGTGTGGGTAAGAAGTGAGTGGGGGGGGGTTCCCCCTTTTTGAAAAGTGATTTTTGTTTTTAAATGACATGCTGCTTCTGGTAGGACGAAATGAAAAACAATATCTTTATTTTTCCTCACACTCCAGTGGATCCTCACCACTGCTGACAGGAACCCCCCCCAGAAGCCTTTTCACTTCAGACACGCTCTGACCCAGTTACCTGGGGCCATAAAAATCTAATCATTGTCAAAGTGACGCCAGTCTGCATACGAGTCCTTTCTCCCACAGGAGGACCAGTCGTCCCCTGGCTCATGGCCGAGTCCGCCAACCAGTCTGCTGGCCTGCTGGCCGGTTGTGGACCAAACGATCCGGGGGGGACACTGAGATGAAGAACGAGGGTGCACTTAAGGGCTGGGCGATAAACTGAAAATTTACAGGCACGACATTTACCATAACCGACGTCATTTTGCCCTTGTTGGTACATTCGGTGTGCTGCCCCTTTAAGAAAGCTGCAGTGGAACTGCCACAACTGGACTTTTTTACTCTCAGACTTGCCGTAGTTTCCCCAGCGACATTCCTGCTGGTGTTTCCTTCATCTTATACACGTTTTCTGTTCATAGCCTTGAAGAACACGTCTGCAACGATCAGTGGCGTTTATCTGATGTCAGTGTTGGTGTTAAACGTTTGAAGGAACGTTGTTTGTGTTTTTTTAAAAACGCTTTGAGGCAATGTTAAGAGATGAAACTCGCGACTGGCGCTTCAGTACTCGCCACCAGCCGTCTGGAGCCAACGATGTCCCGACCCTTTGTGTTTCAGTTGATCTGGCGTTTGCTGACGGCAAAATCCATAACTATCCCAGGTTTGAATTACTGCCACCGCTTCTTCCTACAGAACTCATGAGCGTCATGTACGTCACTCCGCAGGCAGCGCGAGAAAATTGACACACACATGCAGCACACAGCCTCAGGCAACGGAGAACGGGTGAAACATTTTGATTTAGCCCTCACATCCAAATGAAGGGACATTCATGTTTTTTTAAATTCCTGCCCTGGTCACACGCGAGGAAGCTGGAGGGCTGTGCAGAAACAGACGCATAAACTGCAGTTTCAGCCTGTTTCTGTTGGTTTTTTTAATGATATTAATTATGGAAGAAGAAGAAGAAGACGAATGTGGAATGATGGACAGTAACGTCGCCAACTGTGCCAAAGTGGCCATTTTGGAAACCTCGCCTGAACTTTTGTAAAAAACTCAATTCCCCCGGTTCTGCAGGACATGCCTGAGTGGATGAAACAGCTCTAAAGCATCATTTCAGGGGTGGACAAATGGTTTAAGGGAGGTGGAAATTTTGCTGTGCCATCTTCATGACTCTGCACCAGTAACAAATATATTTAGCACAGCTTCATAAATCTCACATCATCAATATCCAACCCCTCTGTTTTGTCTCATCTCGTTTGCTCTGATTAGTCGCTATAAGATCTGCATACACATACAACCAGCGAGTTGGGGAGTGGGAATTCCAGTGTCCCCCCCCCTTGCCAACCCTCACCGACAGAGGTAGGATGACCCTATTCTGTCCCACAGGGAACAACCCACAATCCTTCACATTTGAAATAAAATATGAAAAGCCCTTTTTAAGGTTGCTGCGTTCAGACTGAGAGGAAGAAAAAGGGTACACAACAAATTACATGTTATCGTTTCTAGTAAACTGGTGTCAAACTCTGGAGTAGTTGTCCTGAAAATAATAAAAGCTGCATTACATTCAATGTTCTTAAAATAAAATTTTCCCAACCATAGGATTGCTCATTATACTGATACATGAAGTAGCTACCTAATAAGGTCAAATTATCATTTATTATATTATCATTACATTATTATTATTTATTTATTATTTTTATATTATTATTCTGTCAGACTATTTTACTCAATTTTTTTTCATCGTTCTGTACAATCCACAATATTTGGTCTCGAATTTTGCAACAGACCAATGAATCCGATTTTGTTAGAAAAAACAACTAAATGCAAAAACAGCATAAAAATATTTGTATTTCAGTGTATCGATATTTTCCCACCCCTTGTATTTAGAAGTTTTAAAGTCTGTAAAAAAGACATTTTTAAGAAAAAAATCTTTTTTTTTACATCAGAAACACAGGCTGATCGGTAAATATTGGTAAATATCGGTGGGGGGCCGATGTCTGATACTCAGTTTAAAAGCCAATATAGGCTGACACTAACAGGGGGTCAATTCGTGCATCCCTATGCATCACTGTTGTTATTTTCTCTGAAATGATGCATCCGGTTTACATTTTTTAAACTGTTGATTTTCTTCTCTTATTAAAAGCAGAAGGAGCTTTTGCTTCAGCCTGAACCCGTTTAAGGTGATCTTGTTTCTCATTTTTATTTTCATTTTTCTGTAGCCTTCAAGGGAGGACAAAGCTTATTAACCAACAAACTTTACAATCAATGATAGAAATTATTGGGAGTGAGATTTCCGAAGGCAAGCTTATCAGGGAGTGCAGAATTATTAGGCAAATGAGTATTTTACCACATCATCCTCTTTATGCATGTTGTCTTACTCCAAGCTGTATAGGCCCAAAGCTACTACCAATAAGCATATCAGGTGATGGCATCTCTCGCAATGAGAAGGGGTGTGGTCTAATGACATCATCACCCTATATCAGGTTTATTAGGCAAACAGAATTATTAGGCAACTTAACAAGAAACAAATATATCCCCATTTCAATGATTTATTTTCACCAGGGAAACCTATGTAACAGCTCAACATTCACAAATATACATTTCTGACATTAAAAAACCAAACAAAAACAAATCAGGACCAATAGGCCACCTTTCTTTGCAAGGATACTGAAAAGCTGCCATCCATGGATCCTGTCAGTGTTTTGATCTGTTCACCATCAACATTGCGTGCAGCAGCAACCACAGCCTCCCAGACACTGTTCAGAGAGGTGGACTGTTTTCCCTCCTTGTAAATCTCACATTTGATGAGGGACCACAGGTTCTCTATGGGGGCAGATCAGGGAACAAGGAGGCCATGTCATTAGTTTTTTCTTCTTTTAGACCCTTTCTTTTACCACGCTGTAGTACTTGGATGCGTGGATGGAGCATTGTCCTGCATGAAAATCAGGTTTTTCTTGAAGGATGCGGACTTCTTCCCTGTACCACTGCTTGAAGAAGGTGTCTTCCAGAAACTGGCAGTAGGACTGGGAGTTGAGCTTGACTCCATCCTCAACCCGAAAAGGCCCCACAAGCTCATCTTTGACGATACCAGCCCATACCAGTACCCCACCTCCACCTTGCTGGCGGCTGAGTGGGACTGGAGCTCTCTGGCCTTTACCGATCCAGCCACGGGCCCATCCATCTGGCCCATACCAGTACCCCACCTCCACCTTGCTGGCGTCTGAGTGGGACTGGAGCTCTCTGGCCTTTACCGATCCAGCCACGGGCCCATCCATCTGGCCCATACCAGTACCCCACCTCCACCTTGCTGGCGTCTGAGTGGGACTGGAGCTCTCTGGCCTTTACCGATCCAGCCACGGGCCCATCCATCTGGCCCATACCAGTACCCCACCTCCACCTTGCTGGCATCTGAGTGGGACTGGAGCTCTCTGGCCTTTACCGATCCAGCCACGGGCCCATCCATCTGGCCCATACCAGTACCCCACCTCCACCTTGCTGGCGTCTGAGTGGGACTGGAGCTCTCTGGCCTTTACCGATCCAGCCACGGGCCCATCCATCTGGCCCATACCAGTACCCCACCTCCACCTTGCTGGCATCTGAGTGGGACTGGAGCTCTCTGGCCTTTACCGATCCAGCCACGGGTCCATCCATCTGGCCCATCAAGACTCACTCTCATTTCATCAGTCCATAAAACCTTAGAAAAATCAGTCTGAGATATTTCTTGGCCCAGTCTTGACGTTTCAGCTTGTGTGTCTTGTTCAGTGGTGGTGGTTTTTTCAGCCTTTCTTACCTTGGCCATGTCTCTGAGTATTGCACACCTTGTGCTTTTGGGCACTCCAGTGATGTTGCAGCTCTGAAATATGGCAAAACTGCTGGCAAGTGGCATCTTGGCAGCTGCACGCTTGACTTTTCTCAGTTCATGGGCAGTTATTTTGCGCCTTGGTTTTTCCACGTTTCTTGCGACCCTGTTGACTATTTTGAATGAAACGCTTGATTGTTGGATGATCACGCTTCAGAAGCTTGGACATTTTAAGAGTGCTGCATCCCTCTGCAAGATATCTCACTATTTTTTACTTTTTGGAGCCTATCAAGTCCCTCTATGACCCATTTTGCCAAAGGAAAGGAAGTTGCCTAATAATTCTGTTTGCCTAATACACCTGATATAGGGTGATGATGTCATTAGACCACACCCCTTCTCATTACAGAGATGCACATCACCTGATATGCTTAATTGGTAGGAGGCTTTGGGCCTATACAGCTTGGAGTAAGACAACATGCATAAAGAGGATGATGTGGTCAAAATACTTTTGCCTAATAATTCTGCACTTCCTGTATAACGGTTTGATTATAAAGCTTGAAATCCAGCTCCACTCCCAATCCAGAGACGAAACTCAGCTTTTACCAAACTGGATTGGATATTTTTATTTATTTAGGTCCCATTCAGACAGAAACCTTCCCATCATTCCACACTGCATCTGCTGCCCAGTCTCCAGATGGACAAAATCCAGCGTTTTCTTTTTCATCAAACTAAATTCCATTTGAAATGCAGCCAAAACAGAGTGTAAATATGAGAAAAAGCTCGTCCTCCCACCGCAAAAAATAAAACAAAAAACGATTGAAACGAACTCTGGGGTGGGAAAACAAGGCCGACGTCGTGAGGCGTAATTAAAGCGCCTGCCTCAGCCCGGTGACAGAAACCTCTCAGGATCCCAGCTGCAATCACCACCTCCTTCATTAGAGAAATTACCTGCAGATGGCTGCTTTAGCATCTCCCAGCAGTGCACAATTATGCTGCGAACACTGGCGCGCCCTCAGACAACCGGAGCAAGAACACTGAGATTATTCAGGGAAATACAGCCATCCCCACCAGCACACGGATCAGAGCGGGTCGCCTCGGCTGGGGCGCAGATACCCTCTGTTTCTACAAACATCACGCTTCCAACTCAACGTTTCCCCGTTTGTACGAGTTCAGCCTGAAGTAAGACAGAAACCTCTGGAAGTTTAAATCTGATCATTCAGATTCAGGAGCAGCTTCACTCCGACACAGTTAAAACGTTTCTGCTTTCATCAGTTCATGAGACAGAGGACATGTTCCCCCGTTTCCCTACGCTGCTCTGCCATCATGTGGACGTGGACGGATACAACACCAGCACAGAGGAAGACCTGGACTCTCCGAAGCCGGTCCTGCAGGACCGAGGCCCTTCAGGACACTCCTGGCTTGAGTGAGCAGGTCTGACCAGCTGAAGCAGGAAACATCTGGTCCTGTCCCTGGTGTGAACCCTCGACTTCAACGCAAAGTTGAGTTTATTGACTTTAAGGGTGGGGGGGGGGGGGGGCTCTACAGGTAAAAACCCAGTTTTATCATCACCTGGTCAATTTTGAGATTTTCGTTTTTTTCCCCTCCTTCAGCATGTTTTCTTTCAGACTCGTGTAAAACAACCGTTAAAAATGAACATTTAGGAGTTTATCTCCTGATTCTTTGTCTAATGAACCAAATCTCCTCAGCATGCAGCTGAAGTTGGTGTTTTTAAACGGAGCAGCACCATGGTGCTCGCCTGAACCCGCCATGTCTGGTATCGTTGGAAACATCTTTTTTTCCTGAACCATGTCATCTCAACCGAACTTGATATTTCCAGCCCATGAACCTGATTGGATCTGATGTCTGTAAATAGTTATAGAACAAAAATGTGGAGAATTTTACAATCCAGAACTTTAAAGGCAGTTTTCTCTTATTCCAGGTAAAACATCTCCACCTCAGGAGCACTTACAGAAGCCAAACTTTCAGGTTTTGCTCCTGACTGTATTCTTAAAGGTTTTACTGAAGGATTTTGTGATATCTCATTCACAGCCTGATTTATAGAACATTTCATCCCAAAAATATGCCAAAAAATGAGTTTTTTCTGGCTGTTGACAGCATATTCTAAATTGTGAAATGATCTATAGAGATATCCAAAATCCCCTCTGTAAAAACTTTTGACTTTAATATGTGAACAAAATTCAGAAGAAACTCTGAACCTGGTTTAATCCGTGTTTAGATTCTTTTTCTAGAAATGTATGAAAATGACTGTTGTTGGCTATATAACCCCTAATTTGCATATTTAAACATAAAATTTCAGAAAACTTGCAATACAAAAAATGGTAGTCCAAATGTGAGAAATAAAGCAGGAAAGTTTCATGGTGATACTTCCAACTGACTGGGACCTGTATTAAGAATTTACAGCTACAAGATGCACTTTTTCAGGAAGCTAGACCTACGTTCAAAACAAATGTTGAATTAAAAATGGTTTTTTTAATCTTCATTATTTATTTTTAGTTGGAGAAGTATATTCTGTATTAGCTTAAAGCCCCCAAGTATACATTACTATATTACTTCAATAACTCGAAGAAAGTATTTTATTTCTCTGTTAAATGCCAGACATCAGAATGTGTTATTTTGCACTTGTTCATTCTTGAATATTATTTTGAAATTCTTAGTTGAAGCCCAGTAAACAACATAAATTGCAATGATTACGGATTCATGTTCTTTTTTCATTTCAGATGTATATGATATCAACATAAATTGTTGTCAATTTATGTTGAGATAATAATCAAATTGAACTGAAAAAATCAATCGATTAATCGTTTAAAAATAACCGTTAACAGCCTTACAGGGCATTACAGTCATCTTATCGACAGTAACCTTAAATAAAAGCAGCATCACCATTTCTGTGCAGGCGAGAGAGAGAAACGTGCGGACTCTGATGTTTTTAAGATGATAAAATCCTGACTTTGTGACGTTTGTGGAAACGCCACAATAATCAGATAATTATAAAGATCCGCGGCGTCTGGCTGGACCAGTGCAGCTTCCACGTGGAATGAAAACATCCGTGTTACGAGTCGTGTTGCCTTGTTTTCCCGCCGTGGTTTCAGGGGAAACTACAGCAGAGGAGTTTTTCCCTCCAAACTACCAGGTTCAATCGTCACAAATAAGTTCACAAATAAATCCTGAAATTTTCATCCTTCTTTGTCATGAATATTTGATTTTATTAAATAATTGGTTAAATGAACTACTGGTTATTGTTTTTACAAATAAAGGTTTTAAGCCAAAACTTACTGAACTTTTGTTCTTTTATAATAAAAGTTTGCTTTAAACCAGTTTTGAATCATCAAATTTTGTTTGATCAATTTTAAATCAATTTTACTGGTTGCACAGCTCTAATTAAAAAACAGACACGACTTCAGAAAAATGAACTAAAAACACTTTTATATCTTTGTTTTTCTGAGATCCATTTATTATTTATTATCTATATATTTCTATTTATAATTTGTTATCTGTTATTAGTGTTCTATTTATATTATATTATTTTTTTAGTATTTATTATTATTTAATAATAAACACATTTTATTTGTGTAGTACACTTTAAAACTATATTTATCAGTGTTTTATCTATATTATTTGTTTCACAGTATCTATTATAATTTAATAATAATACTAATTTTATTTGTATGACACATTTATTTGTGATCCTCCTGTGATCCGTCAGGATGGTAAACCCGCTCAGCTGGAGGAAATGATGTAAGCGTGATGAACGCGCCCGGCACCGATCGCAGGTGATCCACCGTGCTGCAGATGATCCTGGCTTGTTACAGCTGTTAGAGCCAATCAAAACCAGCATGCAGGTCACCTGGCACGAGGACGCTGGGGCTACGTCTTGTTCTGAAGCGCCATCTGCAGCCTTGCAGCATTTACTGCAGCGGTTTGGTACAAGGACGCTGGGGCTACGTCTTGTTCTGAAGCGCCATCTGCAACCTTGCAGCATTTACTGCAGCCGTTTGGTACAAGGACGCTGGGGCTACGTCTTGCTCTGAAGCGCCATCTACGGCCTTGCAGCATTTACTGCAGCGGTTTGGTGAGAGGACGCTGGGGCTACGCCTTGTTCCGACGCAAACGCAGCCTTGCAGCATTTACTGCAGCCATTTGGTATGAGGACGCTGGGGCTATGTCTTGTTCTGAAGCGCCATCTGCAGCCTTGCAGCATTTACTGCAGCCATTTGGTACGAGGACGCTGGGGCTACGTCTTGTTCTGAAGGGCCATCTGCAGCATTTACTGCAGCGGTTTGGTACGAGGACGCTGGGGCTACGTCTTGCTCTGAAGCGCCATCCGCAGCCTTGCAGCATTTACTGCAGTGGTTTGGTACGAGGACGCTGGGGCTACGTCTTGTTC
Organism: Atherinomorus stipes; assembly: GCA_023101725.1. Classification (NCBI taxonomy): domain Eukaryota; kingdom Metazoa; phylum Chordata; class Actinopteri; order Atheriniformes; family Atherinidae; genus Atherinomorus; species Atherinomorus stipes. The sequence goes on along the minus strand of JALJCO010002101.1, from coordinate 90,453 downwards.
TGAAGCGCCATCCGCAGCCTTGCAGCATTTACTGCGGCCGTTTGGTGGAGAAGGTGAAACCTGTCTCCGGTTTTTGGCCACCGTCTCCACACCTGAACGAGCTTCAGCATGGTGGGGACGTGGCCTCAGATTCAGGTAAAAACATGAATTAAACAAAGGCTAAACATAAAAACTGGCTTTTCTGCTTTCATTCAGTTCTCACAGAGAAGTTTCATTTCAACTTCTTTCTCTTCATAATTCATTCCTTTTCTGCCGTCTGATCGTCAGAGGATGAAAGCAGGACCAGGTCTCCCCACGCTGGAGGCTTCAGAAACTCCAACGTTCCCTCTGAACTTCTGGATCAGATGAAAACCGGGACCTCTGGCTTTGATTTAAGGATAAAGAGAGGAGATGTGGTCTGATGGAGGATGAGGAGGACAGTCATCTGTTACTACGTTAGCTTCACTGAGAAACTTAAACATCCTTGTTCGCTTCATTTTTAAAAGATCAAAACATTTTCCCAGTTACGGCCTCTTTCATCTGGTCCTTTTCATTTAGAAAACCTTTAACACTCACATACCGAAGAGAAAATTCAACCAGAAAAAAGTTCACATGAAGCTTTATCCCTCCATCAGCTGAGCCAAGAAAGATCATTTCTTTGCTGCAATAATGCTTCTTATAGACCTGATGCTGCTGGAAAGTCTGTTATTTCCCATCTAAAATGAGCCTGGGAAGCGGTTTTGCTAAATAAGTAAAGATAAGCCCCGCAAAAATAAAACAGAATAAAATCCTGAATTTATGATACATGTACTACCCAAAAACTTAGAATATCCGGAAAAAGTTCATGTATTTCTATAATTAAGGTTAAAGCTGCTAGCATCCATGCCACGTCATTCATTCATTCATTCATTCATTTATTCATTCATGTTTTCATTCATTCATTCATGCATTCATGCTTTCATTCATTCATGTTTTCATTCATTTATGTATTCATTCATTCATGTATTCATTCAGTCATGTTTTCATTCATTCATTCATGTTTTCATTCATTTAATTCATGTTTTCATTCATTCGTTCATTTATTTCTGCGTCCTTCGTGCTGGCAGTGAATATCAGACCCACTTTCATCTAAATGGTTCCAGTCTGAAGCGCAGAAACGTCCTTCAGGACAGACAGACGCAGGTCGTCTGCGTTCACAAACAAGCGCGCGCGTGCTCGCTCACAGCGACTCATTCACGGGGAAAGTGGGGTTCCTGTAAAAGTGGCTTCACAGCTGAGTCTGACGTGGATCACCGCATGTGCTCACGCGCCTTACCTCCCACCCTCTCATGAAGTTGTCCACCTCCTGCGGCTGCGCGTCTCTGTGCCTCCTGAACTCGTCTTTCACGTACTGGTCTCCCAGAGCTCGCAGGTCTATCGGCAGGAACCGGTGCAGGACCAGGATCCTCTTGTACAGAGAACGGACGCTCGAGACGTGGACGGAGGCCATGACGTCAGCTGTTAGTGAGGATAAAAACGTGAAACAGCTGTCTGACAGGTCACGGAGTGGCCGCGCGCATGCTGGTCGCTCACAAGGATGCTTATCCAACTCCTGCCCTTGTTTATCCCGGAAGTAGCGTTCTTCTTCTTCGGGTTTAATGGCGGATGGCAAACTCATTACCGCCACCAACTGGTACGATTCTGCTGCTGCACACTAGGAGTGCCGCAATAAAGAATAAATCTGGAAAAGAATCAAAAATGGATAAATGAGGAAGCATATAGACAAATACCTAAAACAAATAAAATATTTTTGTATTTTTTAAGCACTTATTTTCACTTTATAGTATTATTATTCATATTATTTTATTATTTTTCCTTATTCATTTTCATATATATTTCCTTATTCATTCATCCTTATTTATTTTCCAGTTGGGCGCCAGGTCCCCCAAGGACGCCCCCAAGAGGTGGCCAAGGGTGGCCAGTGCCCCCTGAACAAAAAGCTGGCCTCCCCTGCAAAAATTAATTTTGTCCATTTATATAATTTTTATGTGCTGTTAACATGTTGCAGCTTTGCTTATATTTGAATGTCAAATTCTTTATAAGCTAATAAAGATAAAATAAATAAAAATATGACACTAGAACCATTTTCTGCCACTGATGTTTTGCTGTAACCCCCCCGCAGGTCTGTCACTCCTCATTAACTCACCGTTTCTTATGCAAATTCATCCAGGAAGGCTCCACCCAGAACTGCCCCAACCAGGTTCTAATGCCCCTTTCACATCAGCACCTACTTAGCCCCGCCCTCATTGGCCGACACCACACTACCCCGTTTAGTTTGTTCCCATGACAACCGAGGCGTCTCCAGCTCTGGTTTTCAGTGTGAGTGAGGTCATAGTGAAGTTTTGTGAAGTCATTTGTTGTGACTCACACACACTGAACTGCTTATTACAAGCTAAATAATCTTGGCCACTCTTAAAACAAGTAAAAAAAAAACTTTTTTTTTTTTTTTTTTTTTTGGCTCGGAACAAGCAAAAAAATTCTGCCAATGTAATAAGTGAAATTCTCTTAAAAGATTTCTTGATATAAGATGCATTTGTCTTAAAACAAGTTCCAATGTGTCACTGAAATGTTTCTCTTTAAGTATTTTTTTTTAATATTGAGTGTGATGAGATGTTTTGACTAGAAATGAGAAAAATATACGTGGTAAGATTGGAGTTTTTGCAGTGTGTTGCTGAAACTAAGGAGGTTTGCTGCAGATAATGTCTCATAGAGGCCCATTCATTCTGCCCCCTGCACTGCAGTTATATGGATATACGCGGATCTACGACTGATCTTAATAGCATCCAAAGGAGTCAGAGTGATGCAGAAATGTTACTGATGAATAAATGCATGAATTCTGTATAAATTCCAGAAATAAAGTCCAGGTTGAAAGAAAAAAAAGTTATCCTTTCAATAACCCTGTTGCCACCCCTGAAAAAATTTCTGCGGGCACACCTGGGGTCCTCGGGCTCGGTGGGCTTAGGGGATGGTGGCGAGCGGAGAGGTGTGGCTGTCTGAGGCTGGAAGGCGGCTGGGGGGCGGCCGCCGTGAGGAGCGGCTGCTCAGCCAGGGATGGTGATCACTCGGACAGTGACAGGACCGACTTTGTCACAACAGAGTTCTCCCTGTAATGTTTGATCAATAACACGACAGGGCCTGGAAGTGGAAGGAAGGAAGAAGAGAATACCAACAGGAAACCTGCCACCATTCACATTACAGCAACGTCGGTGCTTAAACGGGACACACAGGCCCGGTCAGTCGTACCGAAGATATGAAACTGTAGGTTCATGACAACCATCAGCTGGGCAGCGTAATGTAACTGTAAGTGCATTACAGCAGCTCAAAGTCGGACCAAAATCTTTAACGAGGCATCTTAGGTCCAACATGAGCGAAAAGCCACTACCATACTCAGTTTTTGTCTAAAGTAGTCTGAGAATAAGATTACAGGACATGGTTGTGGTTATGAAACGAAGGTTCAGTGTAGCTGCACACGCTGAAGCACCGTTTAGAGAAGAGTTAGCTCATCATTCGTGCTGGGATCGACTAGTCAGTGTGGACACAAGCCCCGCCCCAAAGCCGATGACTGACAGCTCTGACACAAGGAAATAAATTAGGCTATAAATACGGAAATAAATAGGAGATAAAGAGAGATTAATGGATGGGTTTCTGAGCAACGTCACAGATGGGACGTGCACGCGTCCGGGGCCAAGAAAACACGGGTGAAACAATATAGAACGATGAGAAGACGTGTGTTTACATGCAGATGCCACTTTTAATGCAGACGAGGTCATGATATGACGCACAAGTGGAACAAGTCAGAGCCGAGCTGGGGGGCGGGGTCAATGACCGGGCCCTTTAAGCCCAAATAATAAAGCTCATGCTAACGCCATTTTACAACGTGCCCGCAACGGCGGGGCTTACAAGCTTCAGCCCCACGGAGAGCCACAGCGATCTCTGTTTGTGTCGTCAGGTTACTTTACATTTTTATTAATAATATGAGTGTTTGGCCGTAGACTGCAGTCAAAAAAGCCTTTTTGCCCCCTGGTTGCCTAGCAACTGCTAATGTTTGTAAACAGGAAACCCACCTAAAACGATATTTAATGGGGAAATAAATAAGGAATTAAGGATATATATGAGTAAATGAATAACAATATAGATAAATAAATGTATACAATATATATATGTACAGAGAGTGTAGAATTATTAGGCAAATGAGTATTTAGACCACATCATCCTCTTTATGCATGTTGTCTTACTCCAAGCTGTATCGGCCCAAAGCTACTACCAATTAAGCTTATCAGGTGATGTGCATCTCTGTAATGAGAAGGGGTGTGGTCTAATGACATCATCACCCTATATCAGGTGTATTAGGCAACACAATTGACCTATGGCTAAGCCCCGCCCCCTCCACTCACTCGGACAAACAAACATTCGGTGACAGGCGCTATGTGACATTTCGGGAGATGACAGCTGTCAACACGGACAACAGACGCGTGATCAGACAGAGTGATCATGACAAGATAAATTAAAAAACATAAAAACAATACAAACAAACAAAAAGAAATTATTCAGAAGTCTTAAACTGGGAGTAGAAATCAGCCTGTGAATCTCTGAATGTGACTCGTGTCGCTCCCTCAGTTTCCTGCACAAACTACTGCACGGCTGCTGTTGTTGTGCCAAAAAGTGATCATCTGACAAAAACTGATCAAACAGCCACGGAAGCGGAGCAGTCTGGCTGCAGCTTGGAAGCCAGAGGCGTGTCGTTATCGACGTTACTACACGACACCTGTACTACATGACAGCCTTATGTACCGTTACCACGTACCAAAACTAGCATGTTTAGCTAGCGTTAGCCAACTTAAACTAACGTTAGGGAAGGTAACTTCATATTTCTTTCAAGCAAAGTGACAACATGTTGCCTCGAATACGATGTTCCCTTACCTTAGAACAGATGTAGGCATCCTTTTTCATTTTATCCACGTTCAGTTGATGTTGTGCTCTGCCGCATAACTTTGGCTTGATGTGACTTGGTAAAAGGCAAAAAAATACGCCCCGTCACCCAGCCTCTCAGGATACCTAGTATCGGAGTTGCATGTACCCCATGCACACGTTTGACCATTTTAAACTAAAAAGAACACATAAAAACGAACAAAAACGGACTAACTTCAATGCATTTCAATGGACGTTCAAGCAGAGAATGTCCGAGTGTATGGGAAAGCTGTGCGCACTGTGATTGGCTCATCGCGTTTGGGGGCGTGGTTTAGCCATAGGTCAATTATTAGGCAACTTAACAATAAACAAATATATACCCATTTCAATGATTTATTTTCACCAGGGAAACCAATATAACAGCTCAACATTCACAAATATACATTTCTGACATTCAAAAACAAATCAGTGAGCAATATCGCCGCCTTTCTTTGCAAGGACACTGAAAAGCTGCCATCCATGGATCCTGTCAGTGTTTTGATCTGTTCACCATCAACATTGCGTGCAGCAGCAACCACAGCCTCCCAGACACTGTTCAGAGAGGTGGACTGTTTTCCCTCCTTGTAAATCTCACATTTGATGAGGGACCACAGGTTCTCTATGGGGTTCAGATCAGGTGAACAAGGAGGCCATGTCATTAGTTTTTCTTCTTTTAGAGCCTTTCTTGCAGCCACGCTGTGGAGGTACTTGGATGCGTGTGATGGAGCATTGTCCTGCATGAAAATCAGGTTTTTCTTGAAGGATGCAGACTTCTTCCTGTACCACTGCTTGAAGAAGGTGTCTTCCAGAAACTGGCAGTAGGACTGGGAGTTGAGCTTGACTCCATCCTCAACCCGAAAAGGCCCCACAAGCTCATCTTTGATGATAGCAGCCCATACCAGTACCCCACCTCCACCTTGCTGGCGTCTGAGTGGGACTGGAGCTCTCTGGCCTTTACCGATCCAGCCACGGGTCCATCCATCTGGCCCATACCAGTACCCCACCTCCACCTTGCTGGCGTCTGAGTGGGACTGGAGCTCTCTGCCCTTTACCGATCCAGCCACGGGCCCATCCATCTGGCCCATACCAGTACCCCACCTCCACCTTGCTGGCGTCTGAGTGGGACTGGAGCTCTCTGGCCTTTACCGATCCAGCCACGGGCCCATCCATCTGGCCCATACCAGTACCCCACCTCCACCTTGCTGGCGTCTGAGTGGGACTGGAGCTCTCTGGCCTTTACCGATCCAGCCACGGGTCCATCCATCTGGTCCATCACTCTCATTTCATCAGTCCATAAAAGCTTAGAAAAATCAGTCTGAGATATTTCTTGGCCCAGTCTTGACGTTTCAGCTTGTGTGTCTTGTTCAGTGGTGGTGGTTTTTCAGACTTTCTTACCTTGGCCATGTCTCTGAGTATTGCACACCTTGTGCTTTTGGGCACTCCAGTGATGTTGCAGCTCTGAAATATGGCAAAACTGCTGGCAAGTGGCATCTTGGCAGCTGCACGCTTGACTTTTCTCAGTTTATGGGCAGTTATTTTGCTCCTTGGTTTTTCCACGTTTTTTGCGACACTGTTGACTATTTTGAATGAAACGCTTGATTGTTGGATGATCACGCTTCAGAAGCTTGGACATTTTAAGAGCTGCATCCCTCTGCAAGATATCTCACTATTTTTGACTTTTTGGAGCCTGTCAAGTCCCTCTATGACCCATTTTGCCAAAGGAAAGGAAGTTGCCTAATAATTCTGTTTTTTCTAATACACCTGATATAGGGTGATGATGTCATTAGACCACACCCCTTCTCATTACAGAGATGCACATCACCTGATATGCTTAATTGGTAGTAGCTTTGGGCCGATACAGCTTGGAGTAAGACAACATGCATAAAGAGGATGATGTGGTCAAAATATTCATTTGCCTAATAATTCTGCACTCCCTGTATAGCCAGAGTAGCTGAATGTGCTAGTAATCAGTAGCTGCTGGTAGCGATAGCCTCTGTTCAAAGCTGCTGTGGCCTGGTTGTAGGAGCTTCTGCCTGAGGCTGATTTCATTAATCATATTTTATTGTAAAGTATACAGTTATAGATTGGGGACAGATGAAAATTGCTAATGTTTCTGTGTTCAAGGCTATTTTAATTAATCTTTCCAATAATATGTCTTGAATTTGTAAATTGATAATTCTGCAGGACACTTTGCTTGACAAGAGGATGTTTCTCACAGTTCATTTTAAAGGTGCCATGACATCAGATTTCACTTTTCTGGGGTTTGTGGTAGTGTTGTAGTCAAGACCGCCCCAACCGAGACCAGGGAGTACCGAGACCACTCCCCGTATAAATAAATATATACGTTTATAAATAAGAAAATATATAAGAAAATAAAGGAAATATATACAAAAATGAGGGGAAAATGAATAAGGAAACAAATTAAAATTAACAAAATATAAATACTATTAAGTGTAAATAAATGCTAAGAAATACAAAAATATTTTTAGTTGTTTTATGTATTTGTCCCTATATTCCCTCATTTATTTATTTATTTTTATTCTTTTCCAGATTTATTCTTTATTGTGGCACTCCAATCATTCCATATCAACCGTAGTGTCTGATGTATGTCACTGATGTACTACCGCCACCTGCTGGACAGAAGATAGCGGAAAGAAAGTACGGTTGTCTTCAAAATTATTCATCCCTGCAATTAAAGAAAAGGATCGATTTACAACAGCAATTCAAATAAAAATAAAGAATTTACAAAGATATAATTTAGTGAAATAAAATATTGCCTTTGATTTGTGATTGAAAATAATTTTAAAAAGCAAACAAAACTGTCCCAGACACATTAAAGCATCTTTCCCATGAACATGCACCAACATACCTGTCAGCAGGTGCAGACGTCTGATTGGACGTTACAGGAAACACCTGATTGCAGTGATTGTCTCAAAGTGTTGCTCATCAACATTTTGAGGCTCTGGAGCTCCATCACACATCAAACTCAATGACAAAACTGAATTTCTCCTGGAGGCTCCTCACACCAAAACAGTCAGGGTGTCATCCTTGACAGTCAACTTTCTTATAAACACATCTTCCTCAGTCAGCTTATCTTCATCAGAACCGTCTTCCTCTTTCTGTACAAACAATCTGCCACATTCTCATGGCGTCTGGCCCTGATCACTGCAGCTCTGTGACTTATCCCACAAGTCTGACTGCAGCAGTTTCCTCTGGGACGAATGAAATACAGGTGAAAAAGTGTTTCCTCCTTCCTGATTTCTTATTTTTATGCATGTTTGTCACACTTAAATGTTTCAGATCATCAAACAAATTTAAATGTGAGACAAAGATAACACAAGTAAACAAAATGCAGTTTTTAAATGAAGATTTTTATTCGTAACAGGGGAAAAACCTCCATGGTTCTGTGTGAAAAAGTGACCCCCCCCCCCCCTGTTAAAACATAAATTAACTGTGGTTTATCACACCTTTGGAAAGCTGAGTTTATATTTCTCATCCAAGAGGTCACAAAAGACCCCAGAACAACATCCAAGAACTGCAGGCCTCACTTGCCTCAATGAAGGTCAGTGTTCATGACTCCCCCATCAGAAAGAGACTGGGGGGCAAAAATGGCTGCATGGCAGAGTTCCAAGACCAAAACCACTGCAGTTGTTACCGCTAACGGTGGAACAACCAGTTATGCATCAGTCTTATCCTCAGACAACGCCAGAATCTTTCTCCCTATGACCTCATGAACACCTTCATCCTCATTTTTCATCCCAAACTCCTGTATCATTTTTTCCCCAGCTCTCCAACTTTGTTCGTATGTTGGTAACTTCTCCTCTAGTGACAGAATGAGCCTTCGGGTCATTGTCGTTCTGGATTTCTATCCACAAACGAAAAACCCTGAAGAAGAAAATTAAATTAAAATGGTTAAAACTGCATTTAATCTGAAGGGAAGAAATATTCAATAAAGATGTTACCATCTAAAACCCAGTCTTCATGTTAGCTTTGAGTTGTTTCCCCATCATCTAACTCTATACAGACATCCAACGGCACACACACACACACACACACACACACACACCCACCCACACACACACACACACACACACACACACACACACACACACACACACACACACACACACACACACACACACACACACACACACACAGTTTTCATTCCTCATGGGGTCTTTCCATTGACATAATGCATACCCTAGCCCCTTACCCTAAACCTAACACCCATAACTGATTGCCTAAACCTAACCCTTGTCCTAATCCTAACCTAAACCTAATTGGAACTTAATCTCTAAAACCTAATCTTGACCCTCAAATCGGGGTTCATCCCCATGGGGACCGGGAAAATGTCCCCACGAGGGCAAGACGTCCCCACAGTGATGGTAAAAATCCAGAACACAGTCCCCACAATGTTGCAATTACGCGTCCACACACACACACGCACACACATGTTGTGTTTTCATTCCTTGTGGGGTCTTTCCATTGACATAATGCATTCCCTAGCCCCTTACCCTAAACCTAACGCCCATAACTGATTGCCTAAACCTAAACCTTGTCCTAATCCTAACTAAACCTGATAGTAACTTAATCTCTAAAACCTAATCTTGACCCTCAAAATGGGGTTCATCCCCATGGGGACCGGGAAAATGTCCCCACGAGGGCAAGACGTCCCCACAGTGATAGTAAAAATCCAGAAAGTGGTCCCCACAATGTTGCAAATACCTGGTCCACACACACACGCACACACACACACACACACACACACACACACACACACACACACGCACACACACACTTCTGTCCCAAAGCAATAAAATGACAGAGTGAAGTATCATTTTCCTGTTTTGATCCCTCAGTCTCTGCAGAGCTCGGTTTGCTTGTTCTTCTTGCTCCTCTGTGGTGAACAGAAAGTCACAGAAAACTTGTTAAACCGCGTTTTAAACATTGAATATCCAGCTTGACCAGTGGGATTAAAGAAATTCACTCTTAAATCTCAGGTGAACTACATACCCACAGTAAACATTTACCTGCACTGATGTCCCTGAGCCGATGCCTGCAGGCTGGCACTGGTTTGCTGCACCTTTATTTATCTGTCACCACACAAACGGATGATGGTCCCAATGCTGCTCACTGGAACTTTCACAAGTTTACAAATGCACCTGGAACCAATGCCTTCAGTGTGTTTGCAATAAGAAGGCTGCGTAGGTCTTTAGACAGCTCTTTGCTTTTACCCATCATGCAATGCTTCTTGTCTGACACCTTGGTGATGAGAAACCTTTTTTCAAGCATCAATCAGGACTAAAGCAGCTGATATTACTTTGCTCTGATAGGGACAGGATTACTTTCTAAATACTGACAGACTCCAGCTGCTTTCTTGTTTTTTTAAAATTATTTCTTCATGTGTTTAATACTTATTCCGTGTGTCATTTCACTGCATAACTTCATTTATGGACATAAATGTTTGGATTTCTAAAAGGGCCTAGTAACTATAAAAGACCTGTATGTAGACAAGCTCTTTGCATCTTTTGAACGGCTACAATTGACATTTTGCCTACCCGGAACTCACTTTTACAGGTGTTTATAGTTAAGAGACTATGTGAAACAGAATATCCCCTCCTTCTAAACATCACCCAAAGATATCCCGCCGCTCAAATCGTTGTTGGACTCTCCAGAGTCCAAACACTTGGTTTCGGGCTTTGTGGGCATTTTCTCTGAAGAAATAGACACAAACACTGATCATATAAAACGGGCCTGGGTTCAAATTGGTGATGACAACTGGAGAGGCACCCTGGAGGGCATAAAGTCTTGTTCGATCCATGTCAGGATCCAATTGATCCAATACAAGGTGGTCCACAGACTGCATTACTCCAAGGTAACACTTCATCAAACGTTCCCTGACTCTTCCCCCTTTCTGTAGCCAGTGTGTAACCCCGTGTTCACACCGGACGCCTCCATTCGCGTACGCGCCTAGATTTCAACGCGCGAATGCTGGAAGTTTACTCGCTTCATTCAGGCGTTTTTTTCGCGTGAATGAAGCGTATTGTACGCGCGAATAAAACGCTTCATTCGCGCGTCAAGTTGAACTTTCTAGAGAAAACAGTGGTTTGTCACGTAGTCATTCAGTTCAGTCAGATGAACGTGGCAGATTCCGGTTATTTTGAGCGAGTTGCGGCATTCTAGCTGCTCTGGAAGATGGAAAGAGAAGACGCCGGCGTGTTTGGACCCACCAGTTTCTCCAGAGGCGATCGGAGCTCGGTGAATTTCATCAGCTGATCCAGGAGTTACGTCTGGATGACGGCCGCTTCCAGGGGGATTTCCCAGCCCAGTTTGATGGGCTTCTGTCGGGGAGGATCGGTGCTGTATATCCCTCCAGGACACAAACTACAGGCGCTGTATTCCGGTGTCGTGCCGGCTGCGGAGCGTCGGTCCACCTGCCTTCGGTGAGTAAGCTAGCCGCAGCTAGCTAGCGCTTCCACCAAAATGTCCATCAACTTCCAGCAAAATAACGTGTTGTCGCTAGCTATTGTAGCTCAGTTTAACGAGTCTCTGCCGTCTCCTCGCCTCCACCTCTCAACATTTAACCAGCTGATTAAATGCAACTCGTAACTGTCCGCTTTCCTGCTGCTTTCAACCGGTTCAAAACCACAACACACACAGCGTGTGTTTGTTTACGTCTGCTGAAGCTGAACTCCTGGCACTGGGGCGTCATCTTCTGACCAAACTGAATACTACACTAGTCTGACCACAGATTCATATTGAATTATATTAACGTTTTATAACAAACAACCTCAATTTATTTATGTAGCAAGGACAGAGCTGCATCTTCCTCCGGGAGTGTCGCGTTGTGACGTTTCACCCCGTCAAACACCGGCTGCAGAGATCTGCAGCTTTTGGTTAATGAGGTTTTGTTTGACCAGGTTTATAGACCTAAATTTATGGTATTACACTACTTTTGTGTGCAGCACTTTGTGATTTTATCTGTGAAAAGCACTTTCCCCTTCTTTACTATTGAAGAGAGCAGTGAGCTGCAGAGCCCCGGTCCGTTCACATCACGTCTCATTCATTTTCAATGAAGGGACTCGTTTATTCGCGCGTCAAAAACGCTCGAGTTCAATTTTTTCAACTCGAGCGAATAGGCGAAATACGCTCTATTCGCGCGAATAAGACGCCTCATTCGCGCGAGTAAAACGCCTCATTCGCGCGAGTTAGACGCGCGTTTGGGGCTCATCGCGCCGCGAATTCGCGTGAAACGCGCCGCGCCAAGCAAAGGCGCGTCAATTCGCGCCTACACATTGACTTAACATGTAATTCATTCGCGCGAATGATTTTATTCGCGTCCGGTGTGAACACGGGGTAAGCGCTGAGGGTTCACTCACACATCTGTTTAGGTCTTGCCTGAACCTTCATCATGTTTGGTCTAATATGTTTCACTGGTAATCTGCTGTTTTTAATCCGAGCTTGTCTCCGGATCCAGAGACAGCTTTGTTCGGTTATTCTGATGCGCTGAAGCGCCTGGACGCTGGTGCACGCACTGCCCGAGCTGCTGGTATGATGATTGTGTGACCGGTCCTGTCGCTCTGCCTCCGACTGATCATGTGTCCCGGCTCCTTGGCCACAGGGATGCCCCTTTGGCTGACTGGTTAGCATGCATGACTCTCAGCTGGGAGTCTGGGGGTCAAATCCCATCCAGGCCCTCTGGTGCGTTCCTTGCCACATTTGCTAAAAGGTGCAGTCTGAATCTGTGGAAATCAGACTCTACCCCTCGATTTAGGGCTTGGCTTTGTGAGCTAATGGGAACCTTTCATATGGAAAAGCTGAGATTGTCTGGGAATCCTCCAAAATTCTTCAAAATATGGAACCCGGTGCTGCGACGTGATGAACGCTGACTGATAACTGACACCATCCTTTGTCTTAGCGTAGGTACAGCGAGGAATAAGGTACAGTTAGAAATATTCCAAAGCAGTGAAACTTGAACATCCGAGCAGAACATTTATTGTCTTACTGTTTCGTTTTGGTTTTTGTATTAATTTCTCTCTCTCTTTTTTTTGTTGTTTCATATGATCACTTTGTTCAGGGTGGGGGGCATAGGGAGGATGGAAGGTTGTTGTTCATTGTCTTGTATTTTTATTTATTTATTATTTTTTAAACTTTTTATTTATACATTTTTGAACAGTATACATTAACACAAACATTGTGAGGTCTGGGGATGACAAAAATAAAAGAATTCACAAAGATATGAGATTACTGAAAGCATTACATCAGTTCCATATTGTTTATTGTACATTGCCACTGTGTGTAGGGTCCTGCCACTTCTTCCAACGTCTCCTTCCCAATTCTCCCTGCAGCCGTAGGTTGAAAGTCATCCATTCCATCTGCTTAATGTTTTCAACTATGGAGATAAAGAGGCTCATGGTGGGGGGGTCTTTGCACAGCCAGCATTTTGTTATGGCCTTTTTTAGCAGATACCAGCAGAATCTTCAGGAGGTAAGCATCATCTGATGTAAGGTCGTCCATAGGGTGTCCCAGAAACATTAAAGTGGGTGAATAGGTGATGTTAAAGCCCGGTGTTTTTGAGGCTAGTTTCTTGACTTCTGTCCAAAAAGGTTGTATCAATGGGCAGGTCCAGAATATGTGTCCATGATCTGCCTTAACTTCCCCACAATTTCTCCAGCAGGATGCAGTTGTGGCACTGAATTTAGATTTTTGTTTTTGTCTTTTTATTTTGTATTTGTAAGTCATTTACCGTCTCTATGTATGAAAAAGTGCTGTAAATAAAACATTTATAGATGTTCTGATTTCTTATGTCTGCATTACCTGGGTTGGAGCCGGCATCTGGTGAAAATTGCATGACAATAAGTCTATTAGAAGTGTATTTTCTAAGAAACATGTGGACAAGTTCAGTACTTTTTATGTATAAAATTTCAGTTAATCTTTGTGTGCGTGCTGGTATGAGGAAGTGTGTTTGAGCAGTAGGACTGAAGGAGCAGAGCTGCATTTACCTTCTTACTTCCTGCTCAGGTGTGCGGCTTTCTCTGGTAAAGGACAGGTCGTACCTCTGTGAGTGTTGGTTGTTTAGTGCATTTGTTTATGGGCAGGACATGAGCTTACAGTGGCATCATTCACGCACCTGCTCCACCGGAGGAACAGCCTTTTCCCGTCTCTCCGGCTCTCTCTGAACTGTGTTGCGTATCTGAATCCACCGTGCAGGTGCAGGAAGGCCGTAAAGCTCGGGCACATGACTGCCTTCTTCCTCGGCAAACAGAGGCGAGCTGATGTGGGGGAGTTACTGGTGCCTGGTTTTAATACGGGCTGATGCATTTTTACTGTCACACACTTCCACCCTCTGGGCTTTTTTTTACTCTGTTTGTATTTTGGCTACGTCATGATGGGTTGATCATTGCTCCACCTAACTGGAATTACGACGTGTGTTCAGGAACTGTTGTGTGTGTGTAAATCTGTTTTAACAAGGTATTTACTTTATTTTAATCTGGTTTTGTCTAGTTTATTTTGTTTATAGTCTGAGTTTCTTTGTCATATCACAAGTTTTATCTGTTCAAACCCTCTTAACTTGGCTGCTCTTGTCTGCATTGGGCAGATAAATCAGGAGAATGAGGAACATGTCAAACTTAATGTTCAGCATCGGACTTCTGACTGGATTTTTCTCTTTTTTCTTCCTGTTGGACTCAAACCTTTTGATAAAAGAGCTCAGAGGGGATTTTAACAATGAAGGCAAGCACACACATATGGGTAAGTTATTTATTCATGTTTTTTGGTAACAGTTTACTCTTCAGGCAGCAGCAGATGATGAAATGACTGGAGTGTGAAGCCATCTGGACTGTGGGTGTTAAGTGAGCTCTGTGTTGTTACTTGGGAACCAGAAAGGAAACTCTGGGTTTGAGGTCTTACAAATGCTTCAGCTGCTTTGAATTTAGAAGCCAAATATCTAATTAATCATGATGTTTCCTTATAAGGAGGAAAAATACTCAAGAAAATCCATCTGTGATGAATTCAAAGCAAATAAATCAACATCTTTGACCAAAATTCAATAAGTTGACCTTAGAATGATCAGCTTTATGAAAAAGTCTTTACTGATTGTGCAGCTGTTGCCTGATGTGAATGATTGACATTCTAGTGTTTATTCAAAATAAACAGTATACTGCCAAAAGTCTGGTCTCACCTGGACTCACATATGAGCTTCAGTAACATCCGTTCCTGATCCGTCGGGTTCAGGATGACGTTGGTCCACCTTTGCAGCTAGAACAGCTTCATCTTCTGGGAAGGCTGTCCACAAGGTTTAGGAGTGTTTCTGGGAATCTTTGACCATCTTCCAGAAGCACATTTGTGAGGTCACACTGATGTTGGACCAGAAGGCCTGGCTCTCAGTCTCCGCTCTGATTCATCCCAAAGCTGTTCTATGGGGATGAGGTCAGGACTCTGTGCAGGCCAGTCCAGTTCCTCCTCACCAGACTCTGCACCATAATCCTCCCTCCACCAAACTTTACACTTGGTACAATGCAGTCAGACAAGCACCGTTGTCCTGGCAACCACCAAACCCAGACTCCTCCATCAGATTGCAGATGGAGAAGCGTGATTGGTCCTCCAGAGAACGCCTCCACTGCTCTAGAGTCCAGTGGCGGCTGCTTTCCACCACTGCATCCACGCTTTGCATTGCACTTGGTGATGTATGGATGTGGCAGTTGACGGTCCTGTCGCTATGCCTCCGACTGCTCGTGCGCCCTGGCTACTTGGCCACAGGGACGTCCCTTTGGCTGAATGGTCAGCGCGCTTGACTTTCACCCAGGAGTCTGGGGATCAAATCCCGCCTGGGCCCTCTGTTGCGTACCTTGTCACAGATGGATGCAGCTGGTCACCATGGAAACCCATTCCATGAAGTAGTGATGCATGATATAATTGGCCCCCTATCAGTATCCCCAATATCAGCCTTAAAACTGAGTTTCGTACATTGGCCCCCCCACCGATATTCAATCAATCAGCCTGCTGTTTTTAAAAACTTGTTTTTTACAGACTTTAAAACTTCTAAAGACTAGGGGTGGGTAAAAACTATCGATACACTGAAATATCGTTATATTTCCATACATTGATATCATATTGACATTTAAAAACGCTGTATCGGTCTAGTTTACTAATGAAATCTCACAATATTTCCTCATTCAGTTACAAAATCTCGCAAGAATTCACAAAAACTTTACGATATTTTCATATGCTGATATCATATTGACATTTAAAAACGTGATATTGATCTATTTTACTAACAAAATCTCCCAATATTTAATCATTCTGTGACAAAATCTCTTGAGAATTCATGAAATATCGTGAGATTTTGTAACAGAACAATGAAATCTGTGAGATTTTGTAAGTAAAATAGATCGATAACGTGTTTTTAAAAATCTATTGTAAATCGGCATATGAAAATATCACGATATTTCAATGTATCGATATTTTCTCCCACCGCTACTTTTCAAAGTGTCGGAAATGGATAACAAAACTACTATTTGAAATGACTGCTTATTTTTTTTTTTCAGTTCTAATATCGGTATCGATATAGGTTATCGGCCACATGAGTTTTAAAATATTGGCATATCAGATATCGGCCAACATTCAAATATCGTGCACCCCTACCATGAAGCTCTCTGTCCCTGTTCTTGATCTGATCTGAAGGTCACATGAAGGTTGGAGGTCTGTAGTGATTGACTGCAGAAAGTTGGCCACCTCTTCTCACTATGAGCTTCAGCATCACTGACCCGCTCCATCAGTTTACGTGGACGAACACTTCATGGCTGACATGCTGTCGTTCCCACACACTTCCATTTTCTGATTATCCAGCTGACTGTGGAATATTTAGGAGAAAATTTCACCACTGGATTGTTGCACAGGTGGCATCCTATCACAGTTCCACGCTGGAATTCACTGATTCCTGAGAGCAACACATTCTTTCACACGTTTGTAGAAACAGTCTGCATGCCGAGCTGCTTCATTTATACACCTGTGGACATGGAAGTGATGGAACACCTGATTCCACCATCTGGATGGTGAGCAAATACTTTTGGCAATTTAGTGTATTTTGACTAAGAACTGATAAGGAACGATGTTTAGGTCTGAATGAGGATCTACAAATAAAAACGATTTACTGATGTGAGTGCAGAAAGATGAATTATTACCATTTGTCCGGATGATTTGGAAATCATAAAAAGGATTTATTAGACAAAAAGGAACCAGAGTCTACAGATGGCTGAGAGACCTCAGTCCTGAAGAGACTCTGCGTCACGCCCATGCAGAGATTGTTTTAACAGAGATTACTGGCTGACTCCAGGGACAGTTGTTGACAGAGTCCACGTCCTTGGGTGAGACGAGATACGTCCAACAAGACACATCCTAACAAGAGTATCTTCCATCTGTGGGATCGACTGTTGTACTGACATATTACATGATATTCATGATAGTGCAGGTCGCAGAGACCTCAGTGTGACGGCAGAGACTCAGGGAGGGTGGGACGCGGGTGACATAGCATCACGCTGACGTGGATCATGGAAAACTAACATTTGAAGGACACGCCTCTGGTTTCCATCTGGTATGGCACAAAATTTATCATTAAATCTGCTTTTTTTTCATCAAATTTTACGTCTGACCTTGTCCATACAGAGATTCCTACTTGTTCATTTAGCAAATTAAATCAAATTTTATTTATACAGCAGTTTTCACATAAGAAAGTGCAACACAAAGTGCTTCACAGCATAAAATACAACAAAAACATTGATAAATTTGACCCCCCACCCCACCTACACTCGCACACACAAGTGCAATTAGATTAAACAAACTTAAAAATACATTACTAATCCCAGAAGGGAACATTTATTATTATTATAATTATTATCATTAATAATAACAATAATAATAATAATAATAATAATAATAATAACGACAATAATAATAATAATAATAATAATAATAATAATAATAATAATAATAATAATAACGATAATGATAATAATAATAATAATAATAATAATAATAATAAATAGATAATTGATAAACATAAAATAAAAATGCTGTAAATAGAAATAAAACCTAAAATAAACAAATGAACAATAATAATAATAACATAAGTCATGCATAATTCTGATAACATGGTACTGAAGATCCATGTGAGGAGACCCGCCCATGGGGGCCATCCATGCTGAGAGGGGCCACGGTCCGCAGAGACCACCCCGACCCGGACGGACCGGGGTAAGCTCCACACAGAGCCCCCCCAGTCCCCAGGCCAGGGAGGCCTCCAAGACAGCGCCCTGCAGGCAGACCAGACACCTCCCAGCGTGGAGGGCCCCCACGAAGAAGCACTGGAGCTAAAAATGAAAAGATTTCAAGATCGTAAGAAAAGATGAAAACAGGCAAAAGATACAATCATTATAAAATATGATCACATATGTAAAAACATCAAAGATAAGATCTGAAAATTAGTGAATATAAAATATATCCGGACAAAAGATAAAAATCCTAAAATCATTAGAGATTAAGATTTGTAAAACACACGTGGCCTGGCACAACACAGCAGCCAGACCCCCATTCTGCTGCTATGATGCTGGACAGGACATGTTACAAAAAAACACAAAGATTTGTAATACAAAAGAAATAAAAGAGTAATTTGGATCAGTTAAAATCCAGATTAAAATGGTGAGTTTTCAGTCGTCTTTTAAAAACATCATCAGTCTCTGATGTCCTCCTGTCCTCCAGTCTGAAGCAGATCCACTGCAGGGACATCGGGGGTCATCCAACACACTGCAGCTCACTAAATGATTAATATAATATAAAAATGTAATTATAGTGATCAAGTTTGACTCAGTGATAAACAGGACAAGAAAATGATGCAGCTGTATTCACATTGTTCTATAAATACGTCTATAGGATAAAAAAGTCACATAACAATGAAAATATATAACGTACCACTGTGCACGTCTGTATTTGTCTATATTATGACTGATTTATAGTAATTTATGCATCAGAGCATCAAACTGGAGCAGTTTGATGCTCTGCAGAGTCTGGGCCTGAAAGGGAGGGGCCAAACCAGCTCAGCAGGATGTTCTACATGAATCTGTGTTTGTATAAGATCAGATCTGAGATTATTTCCTTGCAACAGAAAGAAAGAAAAAACACTTTACTCTCAACATGAAGCACAGATGTTCTTATTTGCTGAGGCGAGTCATTCAGCACAGCGGTGCCAAACTCTGGAAATACGCTTTCAAAATGTAGAATTTAGGGTCGCTAAATCCTCTGACATGTTCTCCCGCTCTGTCGGTTCCACCACTCCCCCCGGGGAGCGCTGTTCACGGTCAGCCTGTCCACCTCATTCCCAGCCCCCAGGAGCCCTCGCGTGAATTATGCGACCTTAGTCGTTCGACCCCAACCAGCGTTTATTTACATGACAAACGTTGGTGCGACTTTAAACGAGCTTTTTAGGTAAAGTGTGTGGAACATCAACTATCAAAGTTAAGACAGGGGGGGGCATGGCTGGAGCCGCTACAAACCACGCTAGGGCTTTGACTTTTGCTCAGAAATCCAATCCAAAGTTCGTCTGTTTTTTCATAACAAAGTTAGAATATATTCAAACATTTATAAATTAACCATTAAACTTGTATGGGCATCAACTTAGAGTTGTACACGTTGTGGCCACCAGAGGGCAGTGTAGCTCTATCAACGTCAATGTACTACATGAATGGAAGGCTTTTCAAAGTATTTGGGTGAGTTAAAGTTATTAATGAGCAAACAACATAATAGGGGATTATCACGCTTACCGGAAGTTGCCGGCTTTTGACACTTCCTCTTCCGGGCCATGTTAACGACAGCCGTTCCTGCTCTGTTATACTGTTTAAATCGGATAAACTCCAAACATATTGAAGTTTTCATTCTAGACTGAAGTGATACTGGATCAAAAGCTGGATCAAAGCGATCGATTCGCCGCGGTGAAGGGCCGAACTTTATAATAAAACACACGTTTGTTTGTCCCCGGTGGGGCACGACACCGGCACTTCACAGCATGCTAGCATTAGCCAGCTAGCGTTTACTGACGTGCTTAACATTGTGCGTCTTAAAACACACAAACATCTGAAAATCGGGTCTGTACCTCCCCGTTTCCAGTGGAACAACTGGGGACTGCCAAGAAAGGAGACGCTTTCAGATGATTGTGTGTTTTCAGCCGCACAAAGTTAGGCACGTTATCAAGCTGGCTAATGCTAACCTGCTAACACGACTGTGCAGTCTGCCGGCCACAAACAAACGTGTCGTTTTATTATAAAGTTCGGTCCTTCACCGCGGCGAATCGGTCGTTTTGATCCACTTCTTCCTCAGCATCACTTCAGTCTGGAATGAAAACTTGGCATTGGCGTTTATCCGATTTACAAAGTTTAACAGAGTAATAGCTGGCGGACTATTGTTAGCAGGTTAGCATTAGCCAGCTTGATGACGTGCCTAACTTTGTGCGGCTGAAATCACACAAGCATCTGAAAGCGTCTCCTTTCTTGGCAGTCCCCAGTTGTTCCACTGGAAACGGGGGGGTACAGACCCGATTTTCAGATGTTTGTGTGTTTTAAGACGCACGATGTTAAGCACGTCAGTAAACGCTAGCTGGCTAATGCTAGCATGCTGTTAAGTGCCGGTGTTGTGCCCCACCGGCGACAAACAAACGTGTGTTTTATTATAAAGTTCAGCCCTTCACTGCGGCGAATCGATCGCTTTGATCCAGCTTTTGATCCAGTATCACTTCAGTCTAGAATGAAAACTTAAGTATGTTTGGAGTTTATCCGATTTAAACAGTATAACAGAGCAGGAACGGCTGTCGTTAACATGGCCCAGAAGAGGAAGTGCCAAATGTTTCAACTTCCGGAAACCGGAACGCGGAAATGTGATAATCCCCTATTCAGTGTTATAGTGACGATGTAATGAACAGAATATAACAGAGATGCTGTTACGACACAGTTAATGCTCCGCCGGTCGCGATTCTCAACTTCACCAGACGGGAGAGATACACGAGCATCACTTTAAGTTCATAACGCTCCGATTACATCTGGACAAAACGGCATTTTACACGTTTTTTTTTACCTGCCGCACATCATCGTGGACGATGTCCAGTGGATTTATCAGAAACACACAGCAACATCTGCCAGCAAGCGGGTGAAGCGATTTGAGTTGTAACCAACTTTATTCACGGTTAGTGTTTAGCTAGCAGCGGTAGCTCGGAGGCAGCATCGTCAGAAGACAGTGACACAAATAGATTAATGTGTTTGTCTGATTAAGATGCCGTGTAGTAAGAACAAATATTACGCTCACATTTAAAGGTACTAGAGGCAGGAATTTAAAGCATACAACTGCGGACGTGACTTCAAATGACGCTGTATCCGCAGTTTTGATCCAGGAAGAAGATGGTCGCGGTAAATTCAAACACTGTAAGTGATAGTTATGGATTCTTCTGCCGTCAGCAAACGATCCAGATCAACTGAAAGACACTAAAACGTGGAACTATGAAGAAAAACTGTGGTAAACAACATTATAGCTTCAGTTTGTGCTCCGTGACGGCTTGCCTCGTGGCTGCAGTTACCTGAAACCTGGTCGTGAGTTTCGTTTCTTAATCTTGCCTCAAGTCTGTTTAACACAGAAATCTATTTGTACTGTTCCTTGAGATAAATCATTGCTACTTATATTATTTTCTTAGATTAGCACTAGCTGGACTTGCTAATAAGCCACATGGCTGCTACTTATCTTTCTCATTTTCCGACGACACGAGCCCAGACTGCTTCTCCGGTTTCCATCTTCTCTGGTCCAGCTGTACGTTCCCAAACACAGTCTTCTCTCACTGTGAGAATAGTTGTAATAATGAAATAAAACCAGAACAGCACCGGTTTCAGCTCCTTCCTCCTCCTTCACTCGGCTCTCTGACGTCCTGGACTGGAAAGTGTGGAGTTCAGACACAGTGTGACCTGATGTTCACAATCCATCTTCGTAGTAAATCATCCGAGAGAAATGCATGAAAACTGATTGTAGGATTATATTATTTATCAGACGAGGTCGGCTATTCACGCCGCTGAAACTTGTAAGTTGCTTTATCTCATCATACTACTGTAATATCAGCCTGCTCAGAGCTGGATGCTCTGACTTTCTGAACCAAAGTTCTCAGAAAGCGCCGCATTAACTCCGTTAAAAATTTTTACATTTTAACACGTTGATAAAAAGTAACACAAATAACAGGTTCCAATAAAAATATTACTTCAAACTTCATTTATTTTTTTAATGTTTGAATTATATTTGAATAACAAAGTTCGGAGTCAAAGCCCTAAACCACGCCCGACACGACACACCCACCTCACCAATGACAGCAGGTAAAATCTAACCCCAACCACGACACGTCTCTGGTCTGCAAGCTGCAGCTGGGTTTTATGGGCATTTTCGGCTACTTCTGAGCTCTGTCTGTCCGACTGTGAAGCAATGGACAATCTTAAAAAGCTCCGAGGCTTATCAATACCTACACAGTAATAATAATAGTAATAATAATAAAACATTTTTTCTGAACAGCGCCTAATCAGAGCACCCAGGACACTGTGCAAAGCAGATAAACATTAAAAACTGTAAGCTAAAACACTAAAAACACAAAACATAACTACTACAGAAAACAACATTGGATTGGTGCATGGGGCTGAAAGGAAAAGTTTCTTTTTTTCAACCTGGACCTTATTTCTAGGAGTTTATACGTGCGTTTACTCACCGACAAAGTTTCTGCATCACTTCGAGTCCTTGGGAAGATATTACGCTGAGCTGCGGTGTCCGTCCTGTAAAATGGCGGAGACGGGGCAGTCACTATATCAGACATCATCTGCAGTAAAACTCCTTGTTTTCATCAATACTTTAAGTAAAATAAAGGAATGAATGAGTAATATTGTCCTGTGAGTTCAGAGTTTCTCTAATTGTGTTTAATTGTGGCCCCGAAAAGTGTGTAGAACATCCTGATAACTAACGGAAAGCTAAATCTGGACTCACGGGACAATAGTACTCGTTTGTTCGTTCTACTTAAAATCTGCTTACTACTCTGGTTTAATTCATTCCAATCAACACAACTCGAGAACTCTCTTCTCTTTTCTCACCAACATCACCAAACCCCTGACTCCTTATCCCACCACATGCAATTGACCTATGGCTAAGCTCCGCCCCCTCCACTCACTCGGACAAACAAACATTCGGTGACAGGTGCTATGTGACATTTCGGGAGATGACAGCTGTCAACACGGACAACAGACGCGTGATCAGACAGAGAGATCATGACAAGATAAATTAAAAAACATAAAAACAATACAAACAAACAAAAAGAAATTGTTCAGAAGTCTTAAACTGGGAGTAGAAATCAGCCTGTGAATCTCTGAATGTGACTCGTGTTGCTCCCTCAGTTTCTTGCACAAACTACTGCACGGCTGCTGTTGTTGTGCCAAAAAGTGATCATCTGACAAAAACTGATCAAACAGCCACGGAAGCGGAGCAGTCTGGCTGCAGCTTGGAAGCCAGAGGCGCGTCATTATCAACGTTACTACACCACACCTGTACTACACGACAGCGTCTTATGTACCGTTACCACGTACCAAAACTAGCATGTTTAGCTAGCGTTAGCCAACTTAAACTAACGTTAGGGAAGGAAACTTCATATTTCTTTCAAGCAAAGTGACAACATGTTGCCTCGAATACAATGTTCCCTTACCTTAGAACAGATGTAGACATCCTTGTTCATTTTATCCACGTTCAGTTGATGTGGTCTGCCGCATAACTTTGGCTTGATGTGACTTGGTAAAAGGCAAAAAAATACGCCCTGTCACCCAGCCTCTCAGGATACCTAGTATCGGAGTTGCATGTACCCCATGCACACGTTTGACCATTTTAAACTAAAAGAACTCATAAAAACGAACAAAAACGGACTAACTTCAATGCATTTCAATGGACGTTCAAGCAGAGAATGTCCGAGTGTATGGGAAAGCTGTGCGCACTGTGATTGGCTCATCGCGTTTGGGGGCGTGGTTTAGCCATAGGTCAATTCACCGACTTCGGCATCTCATTCATGTCCTTCTTTGTCTCCAAAATCACAGATATCCACCAATATCTGACCAACTCACCATGGGGAGCTGCAGTTTCTGAAGTGGACTCAACCACTCCTCACTCATCCCCCATAACTACATTCTCCAGTTTTGTCCTCCCCTCCATCCCAGCCATCTCTGAACTTATCCTTACATCCAAACCCTCCACCTGTCAGTTTGATCCTCTTCCTACAGCTTTGGTTAAAACCTGCGTGTCTTCTCTCGCCCCTGTCATCACCAACATCATTCATTCCTCTTTAATCTCCGGAACCATCCCCTCTGCACTTAAAACCGCCACAGTTACACCCATCCTGAAAAAGTCTGGCTTGGACCCCACCAATTTCAACAACCTACTCCCCATTTCCAACTTACTTTTTACATCCAAAATTCTCTCGAAAAGTCTGTTGCCTCCCAACTTCATGACCATCTCATCAGTATCAGTATTTATGAGCAGTTCCAGTCCAGCCCCCCCCCCCCCCAGCACTTAAACTGCACTCCTTAAAAATCCGCAACGACCTCCTCGTAGCCTCAGATTCTGGTTTACTGTCCATCCTCATCCTTCTCGACCTCACAGCAGCATTTGACACCATATCTGACCGCACTCTCCTCGACAGACTGTCTTCCATTGGCATCACAGACACCCCCCTCACCTGGTTTACTTCTTATCTATCTAGCAGCACACAATTAGTTCAACTTAAATCCCGTAAGTCTGACTCCTTCCCCGTCTTTGCTGGTGTGCCCCAGGGCTCAGTCCTGGGGCCCCTCCTTTTCATCATCTATATTCTTCCACTTGGTTACATTTTCCACAGACACAACATTGCAGCTCCTCCAGAGGTCCGCTGCTCGTATCATCACCAGGACCCCTGTCACTCACCAAATCACCCCCATCCTGCAACAACTTCAATGGCTTCCTGTAAAACAGCGAGTCAACTTCAAAATTCTCCTTATAACTCCTTATCACTGGCCACCCCCACGCTTTAATCGGGTAACACT
Organism: Atherinomorus stipes; assembly: GCA_023101725.1. NCBI lineage: Eukaryota > Metazoa > Chordata > Actinopteri > Atheriniformes > Atherinidae > Atherinomorus > Atherinomorus stipes. Next base: position 65,374 of record JALJCO010002101.1, on the reverse strand, counting down.
CAAGAAGTTACAGAGACACTACGCTGCTTCCAAACCACTTTTCCTTCTTATTTTAGACACTAGCTACCCCATACAGTTGGAATTTTTAAGATTGGACATGCAGAAGTTGAAAATCCCACTTTTAAGCTTTGCTCGCAGAGATATTGCGATTGGGGAAAGAAAATTTCTGCTTCACAGGGGAGGTCCAAAACTGCTTCCAAACCACTTTTCCTTCTTATCTTACACACTAACTACCCCATACAGTTGGATGTATATATAATATATACATGTGCTCTGCGGTATCTACTTATGGCCACCCCTATGTGAGTAATGGTCTCTTCTTGGCCACCCCAGTGAAAAATGTCTGGCTCCGCCCCTGTGTAGGGCAAGTCAGGCCGTAGTTAACGTGCTTTCTTGTTGCACCTTTGTCGGTCCTCAGAATGGAGGAAAACCAGTAGGTGGTTTTCTAGCACAGATGGAACGTAGGAGACGTAAATTTGTGGCTGAAGCGGAGTTGTTTTGGTACTTTATATGAGATGCAACTGGTACAATATAACCATGTAGGTGCCGCCCAATATCATCATGTAAATTCCCGGGGCAGCCCAGGTCTGGTGTTCCCACTGCATGCCGATCAGAGCCGAGCTGTTTGCAGGCGATTTTAAGGCGAGTTCGCATGTCGACGTGGGTCGGTGAGCTTTTCCCACTGCCACTAAAAGCTGATTGTTCGCATGTTTAAACAGTTTTCCTGTCCAGTGGGAAAGGGGTTAGTGTTTGTTCTTTCATTTCGTTATTTTCTAACAGTCTGTAAAGACCTTACAACACATTGATTACACCGTGTGTTTGTAGTTCCTGCAGGTGAGAACATCTCTGCCACTAATTCCTCCCACACATCACGGATCTTGTGCTGGATCATGACAGGACCCAAGAACTTGGAAACCCGAACCAGGCACATCAAGGCGACATGGGCCAAGCGCTGCCACAAGGTGCTGTACATGAGCTCGGTGAAGTCCGACTTTCCCACGGTGGAGCTGAACGTGAGCGAAGGGAGGCAAAACCTGTACTGGAAGACCATCCGAGCCCTCCAGTATATCCACCAGCACCACCTGGACGAAGCCGACTGGTTCCTGAAGGCAGATGACGACACCTTTGTGGTCGTGGAGAATCTGAACTACGTCCTCTCCAGATATAACCCAGAGGAGCCGCACTACTTAGGCAGAAGGTTCAGCCCTTTCATCAGTCAGGGTTACATGAGCGGAGGAGCCGGTTATGTGTTGAGTAAGGAAGCCCTGAGGAGGTTTGTCAGAGGGTTCAGTTCAGGAGAGTGCACCCACTTCTCCGACATAGAAGACATGGCCCTTGGGAAGTGTATGGAGACAATGAAAGTGAAGCCCACGGACTCCAGAGATGCAATGGGGAGGCAGACGTTTCATCCTTTCCCTCCAGACTATTACCTGGTTCGACAGCCTCCAAGACCTCGTCCGTGGTACCTGATTTATGATCACTACACTCCAGTAGAGGTGAGCGACTCTTGACATCTTCAGGCACAAACCTTTATTGATGAAGCTGAACAGAAACCATGACACTTTCATAAAAGTTCTGAAATTACCTAAACATTTACCAATGATCTCTAATGCGGCCTTTCTGTCACTATTTGAAGAAAATAACTGAATTATGGTGAAGATTCAGGTAACATTTGGAATTTGTGTGTTTTATTACATTGTTGGCTACCAAACTACAAATCCAGATCCAAGGGGAACCAGTTGTTCCTGTTGGAGAATCAACGGGAACAACAGGTTCCCTGTCGTGCATGACATGGATATGCAAACTGTGCTTTATGGTCTTGGAGAAGATGCTCAGGGTCCCACACTGATAAGGTCGTTGGTTATCTGTATGACCATCAGAGCTGGATTAATTCCCAGTGAGGTTTGGACCAGGGTTATTATAGTTAACTAAAACTAAGGCTAAAACTAAAACTAGCAGTGAAAAAATAATTTAGTTAACTGTTTTGAGTTAACTAACTAACTAATACTAACTACTCTTTGAGAGAACTATCTCAGTGCACACAAATGTCTCAAAGGAGGTGATAACAAAACGGTGTATAACTGAAAATACCAGTGAGATTTTTAACCAGGTCTTCTCTCTAACACCTGCCCTGTCAGGGGCTTCAGTCAATGAGCTGGTCACTAACTTTAATGCTAACATGCTGAGTGTCATGGATTCTATTACTCCTATTAAGGTGAAGGTTATCTCTGGAAGGAAAAAGTCTCCATGGAGAAATTCCACACTGGTGAAAACTGGAAAGAGAAAAACAAAACTACAGGTTCATTATGACATCTATAAAGAGAAACTTCACTTTTATAATTTACAGCTGAGGAATGCAAGGAATTCGTATTTTTCTGACATCATCACTAAAAACGTTCATAATGCTCGGGCCTTATTTGCTACAGTCGACAGGCTAACAAACCCTCCTGTGTCAGTAGCACCTGAATTTTATTCCACCAAAGCCTGCAATGACTTTGCCAAATTTTTCACAGACAAAATCCAAATTATTAGACAAGCTGTTGGTTCATTAACAGCAGGTTCAGGTCATGTATCGTGTCCACTAGGGCTGTGTTAAACGATTATTTTTTAAACGATTAATCTATCGATTATTTTTTCGATGCATCGATTAATCTAACGATTCACTTTTTTTAGCTCGATTCGACTCGATTCGATTATCGATTATCTCCTCATAAATTGACAGACAGCAATTTATATATGCTGATATAGATATCTAAAATGTAAAAAAGAGCATGAATAAAAAGGCAGTGGGAGCAGCAGCCTGTCATGGAGTTTTTCATGAACCAACAGAATGTAAAATTTATGTTGAAAACACAGCGGCTAAAAAACAGGCTTTTAATTCTTTCATTTACATGAAAAAATAATAAAAAAAAGTCATTATTGAAATAATATGATCATGTAAACTTGGAGGATTTAAGCTGAGACAGATATTATTTTCCAACAAAAGATAATGAAGATAAATAAACATTCAGAGTTGAACATCTATATTGAACATGGGTCTAGCTTCCAGAAAAAGTGCATCTTCATCTTTACTCTGTTAATGCTTAATACGGGTGCCAATCACTTGGAAATTAAATTAAAAATTCTTTATTTATCCCAGAAGTGATTACACAATACTATTACCAACAGATGAAACACTAATATGAGGTTGAGAACGTGACTTTAATTATATTCAGTCAGAGACGAGACAGCTCCCGACATAGCTGCAGTTCCACCCACGGCCAGCAGATGGAGCTCGTGCTTCATGCTGACCGTCTCAAACAGGCCTGACGTGTCTGAAGACATGGCGTCCATCTCACGGAAGTTGTCTCATGTCTCATTAGGCTTCGGATTCGCCATCCCTAATATATAGTTATACCTTCGATAAACGAGTGTGGGCCTTCACTGCCTTACACTTTGGAAACTTGGAAGAGCCACTCGCGGAGATCGCGCCGCCATCTTTGTTTTAGTCTGAAGTCGCATGGCGTCACCATCTTTGTTTTGGTCTGACAACGCATCGGTACGCATATTTTGCGTCGACGTATTTTTTGCGTCGACGTAATCGGTTACGTCGACGAATCGTCCCAGCCCTAGTGTCCACCAAGTCTAAACACCATGACACAGTTTTATCCCATTACTAGCAAAGAACTGGAGGATATCTTGCATCAACTGAACTCCTCCTCTTGCTGTTTGGACATCCTGCCCACTGTTTTTTTAAAAAAGGTCTCAAAGACCTTGGAGTCAGACCTGCTTCAGATTGTGAACTCCTCTCTAACGTCAGGTGTTTTCCCAGAGTCACTGAAAACAGCTGTGATCAAACCTCTGCTAAAAAAAGGATAATCTAGACAAGACACAGATGAGCAGGCCGTTCTCCAATCTTCCATTTTTAAGTAAGATCATTGAAAAAGCAGCCTTTCACCAGCTAAATGACTTTTTAAGAGAAAACAACCGTTATGATGTCTTCCAGTCAGGTTTCAGACAGCACCACAGCACCGAGACTGCTCTGACCAAAGTCATGAATGACATATGTCTGAATACTGACACTGGAAAAATGTCAGTGTTGGTTTTACTGGATCTCAGCGCTGCATTTGATACAGTTGACCACATTATATTACTCCAACGACTGGAGAAGTGGGTGGGTCTCTCTAGTTCTGTACTAAACTGGTTCAAAACATACTTGGAGAACAGGAAGTACTTTGTGTCAGTAGGTAATTTTACATCTGAGCAGACAAAAATGACCTGTGGAGTTCCCCAGGGCTCTATCCTGGGGCCTCTTCTGTTTAACATCTACATGCTCCCACTGGCTCAGGTTATAAAGAACAACAATATTAGTTACCATAGCTACGCAGATGACACACAGCTATATATTACAGTGTCACCAGGAGACCGGGGCCCTGTACAGGCACGTGGTAAATGTATTGATGAGATTAATGACTGGATGTGCCTCAACTTTCTTCAGCTGAACAAAAACAAAACTGAGGTGATTGTTTTTGGAGCCAAAGAGAAACGACAGCAGGTCGTCACAGAACTTCAGTCCATACACCTAAAAACCACCAATCAGAGCAGAAATCTGGGTGTAGTGATGGACTCAGACCTAAACTTTGAAAAACACATCAAGGCAATCAATAATTCAGATGACTATCACCTGAAGAACATCTCAAGGATAAAAGATCTGATATCTCAGGAAAATCTGGAAAAACTAGTCCATCATTCATCTTCAGTCGGCTTGACTACTGTAACAGCGTCTTTACTGGTCTACCTAAAAAATCAGTTAAACAGCTGCAGCTCATTCAGAACTCTGCTGTCCGAGTTCTCACAAAGACCAGAAAAGTGGACCACATCAGTCCAGTTCTGAGGTCTTTACACTGGCTGCCGGTCCATCAGAGAATAGACTTTAAAGTTCTGCTGCTGGTCTATAAAGCTCTGAATGGTTTAGGCCCAAAATACATCAGTGACCTCTGACCCAGTATGAACCTACTAGACCCCTCAGGTCATCTGGATCCGGTCTTTTATCAGTTCCAGAACCAGAACCAGACATGGAGAAGCTGCGTTCAGCTTCTATGCTCCACATGTCTGGAACAAACTCCCAGAAAGTCTCAGATCAGCTAAAACAGTTTATTTAAATCCAGGTTAAAGACCCACCTGTTCTCAGCTGCATTTACATAGATTTTATTCAAAAGTTAAAATCTGCACGTCTCTGTATTCTCTCTTTTTAATCTTAAATGCTTTTAAGTTTGAATCATGCTTCTAATTTTTTTTCATTCTTAATTTTTTTCCCATTTTGCACCCCGCTGTAATGCTTATAATGTTTTATGTAAAGCACTTTGAATAGGGGATTATCACGCTTCCTTGTTCCGGTTACCGGAAGTTGAAACATTTGGCACTTCCTCTTCCGGGCCATGTTAACGACAGCCGTTCCTGCTCTGTTATACTGTTTAAATCGGATAAACTCCAAACATATTTAAGTTTTCATTCTAGACTGAAGTGATACTGGATCAAAAGCTGGATCAAAGCGATCGATTCGCCGCGGTGAAGGGCCGAACTTTATAATAAAACACACGTTTGTTTGTCGCCGATGGGGCACAACACCGGCACTTCACAGCATGCTAGCATTAGCCAGCTAGCGTTTACTGACGTGCTTAACATTGTGCATCTTAAAACACACAAACATCTGAAAATCGGGTCTGTACCCTCCCGTTTCCAGTGGAACAACTGGGGACTGCCAAGAAAGGAGACGCTTTCAGATGCTTGTGTGTTTTCAGCCGCACAAAGTTAGGCACGTTATCGAGCTGGCTAATGCTAACCTGCTAACACGACTGTATAGCCTGCCGGCCACAAACAAACGTGTGTCGTTTTATTATAAAGTTCGGTCCTTCACCGCGGCGAATCGGTCGTTTTAATCCACTTCTTCCTCAGCATCACTACAGTCTGGAATGAAAACTTGGCATTGGCGTTTATCCGATTTACAAAGTTTAACAGAGTAGTAGCTGGCGAACTATTGTTAGCAGGTTAGCATTAGCCAGCTCGATAACGTGCCTAACTTTGTGCGGCTGAAAACACACAAGCATCTGAAAGCGTCTCCTTTCTTGGCAGTCCCCAGTTGTTCCACTGGAAACGGGGGGGTACAGACCCGATTTTCAGATGTTTGTGTGTTTTAAGATGCACAATGTTAAGCACGTCAGTAAACGCTAGCTGGCTAATGCTAGCATGCTGTGAAGTGCCGGTGTTGTGCCCCATCGGCGACAAACAAACGTGTGTTTTATTATAAAGTTCGGCCCTTCACCGCGGCGAATCGATCGCTTTGATCCAGCTTTTGATCCAGTATCACTTCAGTCTAGAATGAAAACTTAAGTATGTTTGGAGTTTATCCGATTTAAACAGTATAACAGAGCAGGAACGGCTGTCGTTAACATGGCCCGGAAGAGGAAGTGTCAAAATCCGGGAACTTCCGGTAAGCGTGATAATCCCCTATTGTCCTGTACATGAACGTGCCTTGCCTTGAAATAAAAATACAAACGAAAATTAAGAAAAAACTAAAACGAAATAGAAACTACAAAAAAGAATGCAAAACTAAGTAAAACTAAACTGAATTGTAGATAAATTCAGCTTTGTTTTTTGTTGTTTGATTTTCTGTCTTGATTAGACGTGAGACGTCTGTCCTGCGGCAGCTCTTTCACTTTTCCTCCAGAGGGGTCAGTATAGCGGCTATCATCTGCAGCACCTGAACCAGAAGAAGGTGCATAGCAGACATTGGACAAAAATGGCTAAAGCTGCAGCAGGTTGAAAATGCCACAGCATTTTCGAGTATTTATAAATATTTATAGTATTTACTATAAACCATCTGAGTATTTCAAGGACAACCCATTAATCGATAAAAGTAAGTGTATTGTGATGAAGACTGATGGGCACATCTGTGGAAGCAACTAAAAGGGGAAAATCCACCAAAATTTAAAATTAATTTGGGAAGTTCTCACAGAGACGGTTCCACTGCAGATACGTGGTGAGAGCTGGATGTGGGCTGGTTTTAGAGTTGCCTGTTTGAATAAGGGCCTGTTAAAAGATGAAACCAAAGTTGGATTTACATTTAAATAATATGAATAATTGTGGTTCAGGAATTAAAATAAAAGGATTTGATAATCCATATTTTGTGTAACACATTCTTCCATCCTTTTCAACATCTACATTTCAAGGCTTTCTCTTAAAATCTGAAAAACTAAGACTAAGACTAATACTAATTCAAATTAAACTGAAACTAGTCAATTCCTCAAAATAAAAACTAAACTAAAACTGCAAAATCATTTGTTGAACTAACTAAAACTAAACTGAAAAAAGAAACAGAAAATTTGAATAAAAATAAAAGCTAATGAAAATTTCAAAACTATAATAACCTTGGTTTGGACTTCTTTACCCTGTGTTCACACCGGACACCTCCATTCACAACATTAACGCTAACGGAAGCCCTGAAGCATCTGCAGCTTCATCTAGAAAATCTAACACTCGTTGGAAAGAAAGAATTTTTAAGGAAAAAAGAGAGAAAATCAGCTGTTAATGCAGAAAATGTCTGTTATGTTTGGAAGTTCTTTGAAGAATTCTAAGAAAAGTTTAAATAAATAAACTGTTCAATGGAATTTTGTGCTTTAATTTTCTGTCTAAACAAATAAAATCCAGGTTTTTACAGATTATTTAAATTGAGCCTTTTTATTTTCAGTGTGATCTATTACTGCACCATTTTATCTCTTTTTTAAAATCCATTTCCATCTGTTTTTTCTGTTGTTCCTCTTTTTGTAGTAAAATGTTGTAGATTTTGTGTTTATAGCCTAATTCTGATTTGTTCTTGTAGGAGTCTGATTTTATTCCATGAATTATACGTGTGATATAAATGTGTTTGTGACCATCTCAGAATATATTTTTTATATGATGTTATTCATGTTTATCAGCCACATTTTACAGGTTCAGTCTGTTAAAGGCAGCTGGATTTGCTTTAGTTATTAAAGAAATAAACCAAAAATGACCATTACACTGATACAGAGTTAAATCTGAATGGACCCTGGACCAGTTTGACTGAAAACTGGGCCCCATCCTGAAAAAGGTTGGGAACCGCTGTTCTAATGCACCCCCCTTGTGGAGTCCTCTGGTAGCAAGTGTAGTTTAAAACCAATAATGTGAACATCTATGCTCACATTGGAACATGTAATCCACATGAATGCGAGGTCAGAAAGCAAATTATTTCAGCCTAAGACAATGAGACAAGTTTATTCATGACGCATGTTCAATAATGTCCAAGTCGTCCACTTCCCACTTCCACTTTCATATTAATGTGGGTTCTACAGACATCATGAAACGTGTTCTCTCTCTCTCTCTCTCTCTCTGTCTCCAGGGTCCAGGTTGCTGCTCAGATTTTGTTGTGTCCTTTCATTACATTTATGCTGTGCAGCAGTATGTGTTGGAGTACCTGACCTACCACCTGAGGCCTTACGGCTACAAATACCGCTTCAGTCCTGATGACCAAGTGGAAGTGACCACCACCAGCACGTTGATATAGAGAACGGCCCCGGACTCATTGGAAACAAGGAAAAGGGATTCCACAGATTTCACAGCCAAACTTAGACAAGTTCAATCAATCTTTTATTGTATCTTTATATTTTGATGTTTCTAAGGTCTGCTGGTAATTAGATTGTGTTAAATGGTAGTTTTCTACTCAAAGCGCTTCAGTCGTCCAGGACTGGTCCATGGGAGGTGGCCTTGGCCCAAAGTGGTCTGCCTGTCCTGCACTCAAAAATAACTTAAAGTGAATGTGATAAGATTATGAAAATAATTCCTCGCCCACTTATGCCTGCCGCACACAACAGCTTTCTGCTGAGCTGAAAGATATGGAGGCCGTTTGCTCAGCAGATCGTCGCCGTGACTCAGCAGAAATCAGGCGACAAGCAACGTGCTGAGCAAACTGCTTCCATGACTCAGCAGAAATCAGGTGACGATCCGCTGAGCAAACTGCTTCCATGACTCAGCAGAAAACAGGTGACACGGCGACGATCTGCCGAGCAAACTGCTTCCGTGACTCAGCAGAAATCAGGCGACGATCTGCCGAGCAAACTGCTTCCGTGACTCAGCAGAAATCAGGCGACACGGCGACGATCTGCCGAGCAAACTGCCTCCATGACTCAGCAGAAATCAGGCGACACAGCGACGATCTGCCGAGCAAACTGCTTCCATGACTCAGCAGAAATCAGGCGACACGGCGACGATCTGCTGAGCAAACGGCCTCCGTGACTCAGCAGAAATCAGGCGACACGGCGACGATCCGCTGAGCAAACGGCCTCCGTGACTCAGCAGAAATCAGGCGACACGGCGACGATCTGCCGAGCAAACTGCTTCCATGACTCAGCAGAAATCAGGCGACAAGCAACGTGCTGAGCAAACTGCTTCCATGACTCAGCAGAAAACAGGTGACACGGCGACGATCTGCCGAGCAAACTGCCTCCATGACTCAGCAGAAATCAGGCGACACGGCGACGATCTGCTGAGCAAACAGCGTCCGTGTTTTTCAGCTCCGCAGAAAGCTCTGGTGTGCAGCAGGTATTAAGGACTCTGCAACTCAACCCCAAACCTCCGCTGGGTGTATGTTACTGAACCGGGAGTCCTGACGGATCAGGGACCTGAAGCTCTCCAGTCTCAACACATCACGCTGCCTTTCTTCTTCTTCTTCTTCTCTTGTGGACAGTGTGGACATGCTGTTACAGAGACTCTATTTTTGAAAGGAGTCGGTGAAATGAGTAAACTTTCGCCATTACAGAAATTATTTATTGAAAATAAGTTTATTTTTCTACTTACTATTCCTTCAAATTAACAGTGTTAAACAATAAAAGATATTTTTACAGTCAAGTGTGGCTCTTTTCATACAACATTCATTGCAATGGATATTAATACATTTGGTTACAAAAAAATACAACTACATTTATGAAGTGATGCGGCTACAACATGATGTGAATGTTCTATTAACAGTTTATAAATCCTATGGTTTACTAATCAAGACTTAAATGCTGCAGAATGGTTCGACATCACTTCGACAATCAACAAAACATATCCCAACATGTGATACTTTAAAACAAAATATAAAATGCTTTGTACACCGTTGGCTCCATAAATCACAGTAATATATGTACAGCAGACTACATTCACGCAGAGGCGTCAAAAATACGCCAGAAGCTGAAAGTAGAAATCCTGTCCGGCACGTGTTCCAACCAATCACTGAACCAGCTGGGTTTAATTAGCCGGGTAGATAATCAGTAGATATGACAGGAGGGCGTTTCGAATGTCCGCACTGGTGGCCATCTTACCACAGTCAGCTCACCCTCTCATTACACTGGTTTAATGGTACATGCACTTTTTAAGAAACCATAACTTGCCCAATTTTCTACTGATTTTCAAGCGGTTTCTTTGATATAAATGTCAGAGATTTAGTTATGAAACTGCATGATGATCAATAATTATAGCTAACTTTGTAGAGCAGAGCTATAAAAATGGACTTTCATAGCCTATTAAATAAATAAACAGACAGGAGCAATGAATATAAGATATTTATGTGATATCAATATTTAGGCTACTAAAACTGAAAACTCAATGGCAACGTGATGTTTATATTTACCCCTTTGACAGCACAATCAGTCGCTGACTACATCCACGTGACCAATGCTTGCCATCACCATGACAACCGAGATAAAGCAAACCATCAACCCAGTGATCATAACTCATTTGTTCATAATGATTGATAACCTGCAGTTTCATAACTAGCCTTCATCTCGAACGTGTAAAACAAACAAAACAGTTTGAACATCGGTAGAAAGTTAAGTTACGGTTATTTAACAACTATATGCACCGTGAAAACAGTTTAATGAGTGAGCTGACTGTGGGAAGATGGCTGCCAGTTCAGACGTTCGATTCTATTGGCCAATAGCGGGGGCGCCTTATGTAACGTTTACATTGATATCTATGGCCGTGTCTCAAACCGCACACGTGAGCACTTCAAACACTATTTTTGAGTGTGTAGTGCGTTCCTGCTGTCATTTAAGGGACCAGAGGCAGGAACTGTGAAAGAATAAACAAGCGTATCCAGTTTTTAATACGAATGGGTGACGAAGCGTTAAAAACCAAAAAGAATGAGCCCCCCCACGCCTCTCTGTTGCCTTGAACAGGCTGTGTGCTGCATAATGCTGCGATTCTGTGGTGAATTTCCCGCGCTGTCCTGCGGACGTGACGTCAAATGACATGACATCCGCGTCCCCGACACAGGAAGGACCGTCTCCTCGATACAGGAAGGAGACATCGCGGTGGATTCAGACACCGTAAGCGATAGTTATGGATTCTTCTGCCGTCAGCAAACGATCCAGATCAACTGAAAGACACTAAAAAGTGGAACTACGAAGAAAACGACTTTATCAGCGTAGTAAAGAACGTTATAGCTTCAGTTTGTGCTCCGGTGACGGCTTGGCTCGTAGCTGCAGTTACCCGCAGCGCCAGTCGCAGATGTCGCGAGTCTCAGTTCTTAATTTTGCCTCACGTCCCTGTAAGTGAAAATTCAGTGCACCGAAAAACGAAGCACACTACTCACACTAAACGGACGCCATCTTGCAGACGTAGCAGAAGAGTTTCGAACTGCTTTCAGATCTGAATAATGGCGGTGAATGTAGCGGTGGCGCCCCCTGCTGCAGCAGAGGCTGAATTGTTCTGATTTACGTAATTTTTCAGACATAATTACTAATGTACGTGTAGCTACCAAGCTGTTCCCTCCCTGATGACAGTTATGATCTGGTTGTGTGTTTGAGGCCGCGGTTATACCGGCTCAGTAGGGTTAGCTCACGTTAGCGGTCAATGCTAGTCCGTCACTTCCTGTAAGTGCAGTGCTCTCTTCGGGTCAGCATTTAGGGACAACAGTGTGCACTACAGATGAAGTATACAGTGCGCACTACGCACTGAGTTCCAGTGCACTCGGGCAAGTGCGCGGTTTGAGACACGGTTCATGTCTAAATGAGCCCGAGAGTGAAAACTGCTGCTTTAAATGTTCTCCCCGATCCAAAAACATGGCAGGATTTCTACTCTTAAACTATTATTTCTATTTTTGACACCTCTGTATTCACATAGCGAGCAGAAGTGTTTAGTTATATTTCTTTAAACTAACATCTCTAGTGATGCTGGCTAGTATCACCAGCTCACAAACAAGCTAGTGGAGTTAGCCAGTGGCCAAAGTTATGATAACACTAAGTTACTATAATGATAGAAACATGTAAAAATGTGAAAATATATGACAAATAGCCAAGTTGTTTAGTTAAAGATGTGATTTAAGTACAAATCCATGATCTAAGGTGAAGTTTATGGTTTTTGTGCAGGACAGTGGGGATGAGGAGTTAGCTGAGGACTTTCGGTGCTTTTTTTATTGTAGCAAAGCGGTGTTGACACATGTTGACCTTTCAGACAAGAAGAAGAAAAAAAATGAAACAAATCCCTCGTTCCTACACAGGTTAGCTGAAAAATACTTTACATGTATTTACAGGACTGATGTTTAAAGTGTCACCTTGCTTTACAGCTTTGTGGGATTGTCACTCCGTGCTATTCAACATGGACGCATCAGCGTGCTCATGAAAAACATTTTTAAAAGAGTCAAATCAAGTTAAGAAAAGTCATATTTCAGATTTTTTCCCAAAAGTTTTCACATAATACTATCACTATAAAAATTCAGATAATCTTCTTAAGGTGACAGCGACTAGTTTAATTCCTCCCAACCAGTAGGTGTCGCACTCAAACTCACTTAGCCTACTGAATTAGCATTAGCAACGTTATAGAACCGGCTAACTGTTAGCATTAGCAAATGTTTAACTTCCATGGGGCTTTTGAGCCGCTCTGCTACCTTCACCCTCATTCTGCTTCGTGTTTTTGTCCGCTTGAATTTGAGAAATATTAGGGAAAGAAAATGCTGTTTCTACACAGCGCTATCGAGCTAGCAACTCCAGAGCTAATGCTAATGCTGCACAATCCTGTAGTGTAGGCTTCATGGTAATCAGATGTAAATAAAGTTGTGTTTGAAAGTTTAGATCCCCTCCCATTAAAGACAGAAAAAAACAGTTGTCAGTGAAATGAGTTGAAATAAACAAAATTAAAAAAAAATGTTGACATTTTATGAAAATCATGACGCTGATTTTGAATTGTGGTTCAACAGAAACATAAAAATAAAACAAGTAAACAAGCATGATGGGGCTCCTGAGCCAAAGTTTTACCGAGCAACACTTTGAGACAATCACTGCAAGCAGGTGTTTCTGTAACGTCCAATCAGACGTCTGCACCTGTCGACAGGTATGTTGGTCCATGTTCATGAGGAAGGTGCTCTAATTTTTCTGGGACAGTTTTGTTTGTTTTTTAAAATTAGTTTCTTTAAAAAAAAAAAAAGAAAAATCAAAACCGATATTTTGTTTCACTAAATTATAATTCAGTAATTTTTTTTTCATTATTACTTTTTGCAGTTTCTTATTATGTGAGTTGTGAATTGAACTTTTTATTTAATGGGAGGGCATGTAAACTTTAAGCAAAACTGTATCATTTATATATTTTGGACCCGTCACAATTGATAAAACAGTTATCTATATGATCTAAAACATTTAAATTTAATCAATACTTTTATTCTGCACTCCTCTTGACATTCTGTTGATGTATTATTTTTGGAAAATTCATTGTTTTGATGATAAAGTTGTAGCTATCACCTATTTTTTTGTGAAAAATGTTTTCAAATGTAAATTTAACAAGTTGCTATCCAATGCGATCCATTTTGCAAGGAAGCTACTTGGTCACATGCAGACTTGGTTTGTGTGAAATCCTGGCTGAGTGTAGTTTAACAGGGCTGAACTACCACAGACCTCTGCTTCACCTGCTAAACGCCAATATTTTAAAGTACTTTGATGGGATAAAAATCTCTTTATCTTAAGAACAGATACATCAAGGTTACTTTGTTTTTGACAGCCCTCCTTATGAACCATATTTCCATAAATTTACTTTCTTTCTACCCTTTTTAGTTTAAGTGTAACATGAATATGAAATTTGGTGGATTTTGTTGTAACACTGTTTGTTTTTGCCACTTAAAAAATGAAGATAATAAAGATGCGTCACACTTGCAGTCTGACGGCTGACTGAACATCAACAGGTTATCGCTGTGAGTATGATGAAGGCTGTAATGTGAATCAGATGGTAAGCACACGACTCACGGAGCTGCTGGGAACGAGGTGATGTGGCCACACTTTGTTTGGGAAGATTTCACCGGATTTGGCTGATTCGTACAGTGGGAACCACAGTGGGATGGCTCCTGTCTTGATGAGGAGTTTTCTAAACGATTCTGCATCAAAGCAAACTGTCCACATCCAGTGCTTTCAGCATAGTCTTACTGGCCCTTAACCCTGATGACTAAGCCTAACTGGTCAAACTGGATGATGGGTGGTGTAACTAAGAGTTGCAGCTAGACTTCCTTGCTAACCTGTTAAGATCAGGCTGACAACCGACCAATCAGGTTACTGTCTTGGGGCTGACATCACAATGTATAGTAGAGATCCCATGTAGGGTGCATTCACACCAGATAGTCCGCTAGACTCGGTCCAATTGGGGACTTGGTTCAGTTGGTGGGTGGGGGGGATCTCCCGGGCCGATGCTGCACTTTAGCCAAATGAGCCGGTCTCCTCGGCTGAGCCGCCGCTTCTTCCAAGCATGTCACATATTTCTGTATAATGTTACAGGAGTTTTTTTTTTTTTTTACATTAGTGCGGCACTGGTCGACTGTGCGGGCAGATCCCAGAACCTCCACACAGCCAATGATTTTAAAAACTGCAGTATTTCTGTGGGTACTGACTAGAAACTGGGATGTTCTCTTCTGGCCAGGGGTCATCCCTATGTTTCCCACTGTATGTGACCGGGGAACATAGGACCTTTTTTTAAAAAAAGGTTAGGGATAGACAGCACCCATCCTTAAAGACTTATGCCCCCCCCCCCGGGTGAAACTGAGCCTCCTGCCGCAGTCCCCTGAGCTGGACAAGTGAGCAGAAGCGTTTTCTAACCGACCCAGTCATTCTCTGACTCTGGCAGCGCTAACTTTAGCTTAGCTTAGCATAGCTGCTGTAATCTGGCAGATCCAACTGGCACAAGTGTATCTTTCTGCGGCTTGCAACCCAGTGGGCGTGTGGTAGTGTGGGCGTGTTGCAGTGTGGGCGTGTCGTAGTGTGGGTGGGTCTGGTTAGGTTTAGGGAAAGGGTCAGGGGTAGGGCTAGATTTTACCGTGCTCTCAGTGGCCTGGTGGGCGTGTCGTCGCGTAACGTCACACTACGACACGCCCACACTACGACACGCCCCTGTCTTGCGAGCCGCAGATAGACCCTTCTCAACTGGCACCACTTGGCGAAATGGAACTAATTAACTCGAGATTTAACTAATTCTGCGGTGCTTCCCTGTGATTGGCCTGTACCTCCGCAGCATATAGTGCCCCTTTTGAATGCCGTCTAGTCAGTCCTTTGATGTGAAATTGGCTTCTCGTTTGTACTTGATCAGAATGTGCAGGTCACGAAACATAATTGGAGCAAAAATCCTGAGTTGAATTAGTTCACGTTAGCGTGATGCTAGTTGCAACCACCAGATTACAGCAACTAAGCTAAGCTAAAGTCAGTGCTGCCAGATTCAGAGAATGACTGGGTCGGTTAGAAAACGCTTCTGCCCCCTTGTCCAAGTCAGGGGACAGCGGGGGAAGGCTCAGTTTCACACGCGGGGGGGGCACTGGACCCTTTAAAAAAAAGGGTCCTAAGTTTCCCTATCGGGGAACTGAGGTACGCCCCCCTCTGACCATGAATCAATTAAAACTTTCACGTCGCCGTCGCTCCACTTTGACCACGAGTCATTTCTAAAGAAGTCCTACACGTGTGCTTGTTTTGGTAGCGTTTACCAAAGATGACCAACGTTTATGATATAAACCATAAAATTACCCACAATGCCATGCTTGACCAATGCAGTGTGGCAGTTGTAGTCCACTTCCTGCGTTTGTTCCACTTCAATCGCATCGAGACCTGGGTTTGTAGGCGGACCGAGTCCGCTTGTTTGGCCCGAATCAGAGTCCGTTTGCACATTCACAATACCACAAACGAAGCGGACTTTCTGAGCAAACTCACCCTGATTCGTGGTGTTGTAGTCAAAACCACACCACCAAGAACAAGACGTTACCGAGACGAAGACATTGTACAGGACTGGGTAGTGTCTTGGTCTTGGTGGAGTGGTCTTGACCACAACACTACTGATTCGAATCAAAAAGGCTGGTGTGAATGCGCCCTTGAAAAGGCCTTTTATGGACTCGTGGACTCGCATGTACGGTTGTATTATCTTTTCTCATTTTCTTCGAACTGTGATCATAATGTGGGTGAACCAGTCCAGGCAGATTTTCCACCTCCATCAGGATCGCAGCCAGTGAACCCAGCCAACCCACAGAACAGATTTCTTTACAACATAATCCCAGTAATCCCAGTTCAAACTCCAGTATACTGTTCAAATGAAGGTGTGTTAGAACTTATCACAACAGAAAGTGGAACTGAAAAGGTTTGCACAGGGAGTTAAAAGAGTCTTTGCAGATGCACCTTTTATCCAAAAAGATTAAACAGCTAAGTCATGTGCATCAGAGGCTAAAACAGGAGTAGCACCTGCAGAGTGAATGCAGTCCTAGAGACAGCCTAAAGGTCCTGGTAATCTCCTTCACCTGCAGAAGGACGCAGAGCACGGCTGCAAAGGCTGCTGGCCTGGGCTCCGGTCACAAAGTAAAGCCTGAGTCGCTTCTGTTCATCAGCGGCACCCATGGAGCCAGTTGGCTCTGCACACCCCCCCCCCGGACAGTCTGCTACGTGTGGATGCAGATTCTCCTGCAGGTGGCCTCAGTCTCAAAGTTGTTGGCGTTGCCCTGACAGCCTCCGTACCAGAACTGGGCGCAGGCGTTGGCCTCCGGGTCGTAGTACCACCTGACTATGTACTGCCGGCAGGGACCCGGGTCCAGAGGCTGGCTGCACCCCTCATCTGGAAGGAGAGGAAAATGTGCGAAAGGGTTTACTTGGACTGATGAATAAGCATCGATTTATAGAGAGCGCTGTTTCAAACCTGCTGGTTTCATGTGGACAAAATGTCTGAACAGTAAAAAATACTTTAGTGGATGTACCTACACCAGTGGTAGGCAACGCCGGTCCTCGAGGGCCGGCATCCTGCTGGTCTTCAGGGCTTCCCTGCTTCAACGCACCACCTGATGTCCAGAGCTTGGCTGCACAAGTCTGCTAATTACCCACTGATTGAAGTCAGGTGTGCTGCAGCAGGAAAAGTCCTGATACCTGCAGGACGCCGGCCCTCGAGGACCGGAGTTGCCTACCCCTGACCTAAACTCATCTCCATGTGGACATGGCTTTAGTTTTTACTTATTGCTTCCTGTTTGTTTAATTAATAAGATTAAAGTAAAACAAAGAGGCGTGAATCCATCCCCCCAGTGTTGTGCACGTTGCTGTCTGCTTTTGTCATGTGTCTAATTATCATGGAGAGGTGAGCTGACTATATTACAATAAGTATTTTCTCACCCATCCAGATGATGGAATCAGGTGTTGCATCACTTCCATGTCCACAGGTGTATAAATGAAGCAGCTCGGCATGCAGACTGTTTCTACAAACATGTGAAAGAATGTGTCGCTCTCAGGAATCAGTGAATTCCAGCGTGGAACTGTGATAGGATGCCACCTGTGCAACAATCCAGTGGTGAAATTTCCTCCTAAATATTCCACAGTCAATCCCTACAGACCTCCAAACTTCATGTGGCCTTCAGATCAGCTCAAGAACAGTGACAGAGAGCTTCATGGTAGGGATGCACGATATTGGGATTTTGGCTGATATCCGATATGCCAATATTTTAAAACTCATGTGGCCGATAACCTATATTGATACAGATATTAAAACTGAAAAAAAGCAGTCATTTCAAATAGCAGTTTTGTTATCCATTTCTGACACTTTGAAAAATAGGGTGGGAAAAAATACCGATACACTGAAATATTGTGATATTTTCAGATCCCGATATGAAATTGATATTTAAAAACGCGTTATTGATATATTTCACTTCTCGCAAAAATCTCGCAAGATTTCACGATATTTCATGAATTCTCATGAGATTTCATAACAGAATGATGAAATATCGTGAGATTTTGTTCGATACCACGTATTTAAATGTCAATATGATATCAGCATATGAAAATATCGCAAAATTGTTGTGAATTCTTACGAGATTTTGTATCAGAACGATGAAATATTGCGAGATTTCATTGGTAAAATAGACTGATACTGCCTTTTCAAATGTTAATATGATATCAATATATGAAAATATCACGATATTTCAGTGTATATATATTTTCTCCCACCCCTAGTCTTCAGAAGTTTTAAAGTCTGGAAAAAAACAAGTTTTTGAAGAAGAAGAAGAAGAAGTTTTTGTTTTTTTTAGACCTTATAAACAGCAGGCTGATCAGTTAAATATTGGTGGTGTGGCCGGTGCCCGATACTCAGTTTTAAGGCCGATACAGGCCAATACCAGTTGGGGGCCAATTACATCGTGCATCACTACTTCATGGAATGGGTTTCCATGGTGACCAGCTGCATCCATCCATACATCACCAAGTGCAATGCAAAGCGTGGATGCAGTGGTGGAAAGCAGCCGCCACTGGACTCTAGAGCAGTGGAGGCGTTCTCTGGAGGACCAATCACGCTTCTCCATCTGGAATCTGATGGAGGAGTCTGGGTTTGGTGGTTGTCAGGACAACGGTACTTGTCTGACTGCATTGTGCCAAGTGTAAAGTTTGGTGGAGGGGGGATTATGGTGTGGGGGTGTTTTTCAGGAGCTGGGCTTGGCCCCTTAGTTCCAGTGAAAGGAACTCTGAATGCTTCAGCATACCAAGACATTCTGGACAATTCCATGTCCCAACTTTGTGGGACCAGTTTGGAGCTGGCCCCTTCCTCTTCCAGCATGACTGTGCACCACAAAGCAGGTCCATGAAGACCTGGATGCAGAGTCTGGTGTGGAGGAACTGGACTGGCCTGCACAGAGTCCTGACCTCAACCCCATAGAACAGCTTTGGGATGAATCAGAGCGGAGACTGAGAGCCAGGCCTTCTGGTCCAACATCAGTGTGACCTCACAAATGTGCTTCTGGAAGATGGTCAAAGATTCCCAGAAACACTCCTAAACCTTGTGGACAGCCTTCCCAGAAGATGAAGCTGTTCTAGCTGCAAAGGTGGACCAACGTCATCCTGAACCCTCTGGATTTTTTAGTATTTACACATTTATCTTATAGTTTATTATATCTTATGCACCGTGGGTTTGAGCGGACTGTAATTTCATCTGTGCTGTGGCACATTTGTCAACTAAAGTTGATTGATTGATTGGATCAGGAATGGGATGTCACTGCAGCTCATACTGTATGTGAGTCCAGGCAGGTGAGACGACACTTTTGGCAGTATAGTGTATGTCAGTTTGGTCTGTTGGCGTTCTGCCCGTTTACCTGACACTGGTGAATCGGTCAGGGGTGGAGGAGGAGAGCTGAAGGGAGCTGGTGTGCTCTCCGCCTCATACAGCCAGTTGGTTGGACTCTGTGGGCCCACCACAGAGGTCAGCCCTGGGCCCTGCTTCCCCTTCCCACTGGGAGATGGGAAAGTAAAGTCTGGGAGCTTGTTCCAGAGCTCCAGCAACGATTCCGTATCAGTCTGGTCCTCATCAGGCTGTCCTGACTCGGGAAACTCCGGCTGGACTATAACTGTCTCCACTGGGAACTCAAGCTGGGAAGTATGGGAGGAGCGCAGACACAACACATCATATACTATCAGTTTTAGATCATTTTATCTACTTTTACATTTAATCTGAGTATGAAAAATGAATCATGTCTATCTACTGCATCTCTAAAGGAAACAAGATCATATTTACTTGTGTTTTCTCCTCTTCTGGGACCTCTGTAGACGGGCTGCCAGGCTGCAGCTCCTCGGATGGAAAGATAAACTTTGGCAGGAAGGGCATTGTGCTGTCTGGACCACAAATCTGCTTCAGTATGTTACTTTCCAGAGCTAAACCAAAGCAAAGACATAAGAGAGGAAATGCATTTATTATATGAGCTGTTTAGAGAAAGGTTGTAATGAGTGGCAACAGGGTTAGGGTTAGGGGTTGTGTATGTGCATGTATGTATATGCATATGCATATGTGTATATGTATGTATGTATATGTATGTGTGTGTATGTAAATATATATTTCTTTTTCCTTTTATATTTTAGTATTTTATATTGTATACATATTTAATCGTCTAACTGTTATTGCTCCGTTGTGTTACTGTTTTATTGTATTGAGTATCTTTTTACCTGCCTCGGGACTACGGACATAAATTAGCTTCTTAGCTACAATCCGACATGCTTACGTTTGTTATCGCAGATGTTCATCGGCATGTATCGTCCCTATCAAATAAAATGAGAAAAAAACAAACAACTGGGCCAGACTCCAGAGTTTCAGCCACAGGCAGCATCTCGTTACCCGAAAGTCTTTTCAGCTCCTTCCAGACCTGCGCTGGAAAGTGGTGATAGGGGGATTTTCTCCTTTATCACGTTAGCGTTCCGGTCTTTTACCTCGGAGATGTAGCGCACATGTACCGGCTGGACCCCAGGTCATCGGAGCGGAACTGTTGCGGCCTGTCGTTTTGGCTGAACGCACATGAAAACGTTCTGGACAGAGCTGAAGGGAGAGCGTGGCTGTGTTGGCTTATCTGCACAGTTACTGATGTCTGAACGTGACCGGGACGCAACAAGTCCACGAGGAAGCGACATGATTGAAAAGACGAGGACTTTACCACACATGCGCCGCAACGCAAGTCTGAAAGCACTAATGAGTGGATTATTTGAATAAATCAGTTCATTTGTTCGACTTTTGAAAAGGAAAAATAAACTTAGAGAAGCAGAAAGAGGAAAGGTTGCAGTGGAAAAGCACGGGGAAGACAGTGAAGATTAGCATGAAAAAGATGCATTAACAAGTATTTTATTTATCGCGAAATATATCGTCATCATGAGTCTCAACACTGTTATCGCCGATCGCAAGTTTTTTCCATTGTCGTGCAGCCCTAGTTGATAGATGCTTACGTAGCGTGAGAGTGATTTTCAGTAATTTGTTCTCAGTGATCAACACAGGTTGTAAACTAGCTGTGCTGGTCAGACAAAGAATCCGTCCATCAGTCCGACAGTTTCAAAAATTCTCTTATTCTTGTGTACGGGCGTTGAACCAGCTAACCTATTAATACTGCAGACAATGTAAGATTAAAGGGATAGTACACCCACAGCGATGTGCATTCATTTTCTCCTCACCCTCATGCTGAGCAAGACTCTGGAACACTTTAATATCCCAAATGCAGCCGGAGATCGGACAGGTTTTCGTTTTCCCCTAACTTTCATATAATGGAGTTCACCGGCGACTGAACCAAAAAGGTCCATAAAAGTCCACAAAAACTTGTCAGTATTCCTCCATACTGCTCGTCCAATGTAATCCAAGCGTCCTGAGTGGGTAGCGTCCAGAATTTACTCGAAATGACATTTAGTAGATTTAAATAGCTAAACGGTAGCCGTGAAGCCCGTCAGTGAGAGTTCACGACACTACGGTAGCCGTGGCGTTCAGCACCTACTCTGCCGATAATGCAAGCATAGAAGAAGAAATTCGCTGTTTACATTGTGCTGAGAGCGACAGAGCTGCAGACAAACGCAGGAGGAGTTGGATATTGATTCCAAAGAAGGCCCTTCCCTCCTTATGAGAGTTGGGGTAAAACAAAACTCTGTCCGATCTCCGGCTGCTTTTGAGATATTAAAAAAATGCTCCAGAGTCTTGCTCAGCATGAGGATGAGGAGAAGATGAAGGCCCATCATTCTGTGGGTGTACTGTTCCTTGAAGGTCATGTCATCAGCACTTTAAAGGTTAAACAGTATGGACACCATCTAGCAGACTTGTCTGATAGATGAGTCTGCTTTAGCGTGTTTGCTTACTTGACAGCATTCTGAAGTCATCGATAAGGTAGACGTAGTCTTCATCAGGATCAGAGGCGATAGTCTTCATCTCTGCCTGGAACTCTTCGTACAGCGGGTCGGTCTCGTTCAACACGCCTACAGCAAACATTTCGATGCCTTCGCCGTGAGCCTTCCTGGCTGTTTCCTCAAACTTCATGACATCACGTGGGTCAGCCTGCCCATCTGTTAAAACCACTGCTACCTTCCTCACGCCGGGTCGGGAGGCCTGGAACAGCTGACTGGCTCGATGGATGGCGCTGCCCGTGAAGGTGCCCTCGCCCAGGTAGGGCATTCCTCTGACGGCAGCCTTGATGTCGTCCTGGCTGGCTTGCTGCTGCAGACTGACCACCACCATGTCTATGTGGCTGTAAAGCACAACTCCGACCCGACTGGCTTCCCGGCTCACTGTCACCCGGTCGATAATTGCGTTCACAAAGTCCTTGACGACTTCGAAGTTTTCAGGCCCCACGCTCTCAGAGCTGTCAATCACAAAGACCAGCTCCAGAGGGCTGCTGCTGCACTTCAGACCACATCCTGGGCAAAAATGCAGAAGGAAAATGATGCTGATTTACAAACATGAATCCTTGATACATATTTGCAGTATGTCATATTCAGGCAGCTTAAACTGTTATGCTGGAGGATGTTAATATTCAGTATGGTCAGCTTCAGGGTTGTTAGAAACTTTATTTCTAACTAAGAAACAAAATCATGAAAAAAGACTGAGGAATATCCTAATAAAGGTGTTATTTACCGCATATTTCTTTGATGATTCTGATGACGTCTTCTCTCTGTGGAGGAAAAACGGAGGGTAAGATAACCAGATCTTGTCTACATGTATAATTAATGTTCGTCAGTACATCCCGGCATACACGGTGCGATTTTTGGCCGTTTTTTAGACGATTTTCCAGTCAAGCAACAATTTTGGCGATCAGGCCGACTCTTGTCCAAATCGTTTGTCGTGTTTTTCATGAAGT
Organism: Atherinomorus stipes; assembly: GCA_023101725.1. Taxonomy (NCBI): domain Eukaryota; kingdom Metazoa; phylum Chordata; class Actinopteri; order Atheriniformes; family Atherinidae; genus Atherinomorus; species Atherinomorus stipes. The sequence goes on along the minus strand of JALJCO010002101.1, from coordinate 42,279 downwards.
AGGACTATACGAGGGGGTCACGAGAGTCGACTGGCACCTCATGACAAGCTTCCGATCAGAAATCGTGGGTCACTAGAAAATCAAACCTGTTTGATATTCTGGTCGTGGCTCATGAGTGAATCTCATGTTGAAGCTGCGCCACGACCAGACTGAGAACTTTTCCTCGGAGATTATCATATTTTGCATGCGTGAAACAAAAAGTGAAGTAAACCAGAGGCAGCATGGCGACCCAGCGTGTCATTTGGACGGAGTTCTCGTTGTAAAACCGACAGACCGTACAGCCCACATCTGCTCAGCCAATTCCTCGTCCATACGCGTCGTCCTCGCCTTTTCTGTTTGGTGAATTCTTCACAAAGAAGAGCGCAAATCGCCAAGACAGCGCGGTTTTTTGGAGATAGAATACTGTTGCTGCTGTTTTTGTTGTTATTGTCGTCTTCTTCTTCTCTGTCTTCTTCTTCTACTACTAGCTGTATTTATTGCATTGCATGTCAGGATTGTTCCAGACCCCGACCTGTCTCTGTACAACGTGAGGAGGCAGATCATGTCCGAGCGTCGGTTCGTACAGTGTGAGGACAGCTGAGTTGGGGCTGCGAGCAACGACTGAAAATATGGCACAGTGTATCCCAGGCTTAACTTACTGTCAGTCCTGGTTCCCCCTTTTGTCCGGGTCTTCCCTGTAAAGACAAAGACAACAAAACTTTGGTGCAAATCATCAGAAAAATTGACTTTGTGTTAAGAAAAATCTACTTGGCATAAATTAGTCTTTTTGATCAGTTTGCTAAAATCTGCTTCAGCAATCTGAAATAAAAACAATGAATGAAGAAAAACTGAAACAGAACCCTAACCCTTCATTTTAGTGTGGGGTCCTCTACAAAAAACGGAGCACAAAACGCCCATAAATGAGTGTTTGGTGGAGTATTTCTTTGTTGTAACGATGCTTTTTGGTAATAAATCTGAAACTGTTGGAAAGTCTATTTTCTTCTTAAGTGGAGCCACATTTGTGAGGAAAATGCATTTGTAGGATGAGCAGCACCCCAGGGATGATTGCTGCCCTGGGGTGGAGGTAGAATGATGGTGTGGGGTGGCGTGGCATCATCCTAACTGGAAAAACAAGACTGGTCATCATACAGGAGGAGGAAATTTCCATGCAGAGAGATCTGGAACCAGTGGTGATCCCACATTCTGCTTTTCCTGATTTACTCTGCAAAACTCTCAGCACGAACCATGAACTTGTTCAGCGCTGATGACTACAACAGGGGTTTTATTTCGGGATTATGAACAAACACCACCTGAACTGGAATAACAACGGTACATGATTCCCATGCATCTATAGTTGCAGTTGCATTTCCATAGTCTGTTTTAGTAGCACCTGCTGCTGAGAGAGAGACTCCAAAGTACAGAAGTACCGATAAAAAATCACCCCTGGGATTTTACTTAAGCTAGGTGCACACTACAGGATTCCTGAGACCTTCATAGATGTAGAGACCACACACTTGATGATTACAAAAGACAAATCACACCAGATTTGTCTCTCCTGATCATATAGTTTGGGGTGTACACGACGGAGAACCCCCCACACTAACTGATTCATCAGCAGAGAATCGGCTCCTTCACTGTCAACATCCCAAATCTCGCGATATCAAACGAGACTTCGTGATGAGACTTCAGTGACGAGACTTTAGCATAAACAAACGTAACAGACTTTTCAGCCTCTTACATTGTGGAAAAAAAACATGCATGCATAGAAAAAAACATTGTGGAAAAAGAGTAATAAGAATGTGTCTGTATGACGGCGAGTTGGAGGTGAATAAAAATGGCCATAAACATTAGATAGCTTGGAGAGCAGCGCTGGAAGCTAATGGCTGTGTGCTCTCTGTTTGTGTTTACTTCCTTTTCCATCAGTCAGCTGTCAGTCAGCTGTTAGCTCTTGCGTTTTGATTGGCTGTTGTTCCGGGAGCCTCCACCTGATTTCCCAATGAGAGCAGCGTTTTTGATTTGCACAGCTGTGAACACTGTGCATGTTCGGGTCGTCTCGGAACAACACACACACCAGGATTTCTAGTCGCAAATATTACACATGTTCATTATCTACGATCTCTCCTTCCGAGGCCTTCCGAGCGGATTGGATCGAACAAAATCACCCGTAACTCACATCACACCAAGAGAAGATCAGATGCGATGTTTTTTGCAAACATCCAATCGGACCTTTGCTGGCTTTGATCGTAAGGGGAAGATCAGGACATAAATCGGGCGGATTTTCCTGTAGTGTGTACCTGCCTTAAACAAATACGTAGGAGCCTCCAATTGGATAATTGTTACCTGGACGATTATCTTTCAGCTACAATTATTTTACTCCAGCTGATGCAATGAGCAGCTTCTCATTTCCTAAACAACCATGTGGGAAGATGCATCCTGTGGTCTTGGAATAGATGTTGGTCTGTGTAACAAGGGCCAAATCATTGACATGAAGCAGAGAAAACATACAAGGAGAAGCAGAAACTACTAAAACTTAGTGAAAAACTGTCTGACTCATTATTAAAAACTGGAAGGACAGTGGGGACACAGTGGGGCTTCCGTAGTTTCGTGACCACGCATGTGCGTGCTTCGTGGACGTAAACAATACTCCTTTTTAGACTCTGAAAATATACTAAATGGCGTACTTTCAAGTAAATTCTGGACGCTACCCACTCAGGACACTTGGATTACATGGGACGAGCAGTATGGAGGAATATTGACAATTTTTTTTTTTTTTGTGGACTTTTATGGACCTTTTTGGCTCGGACCCTGGCGAACTCCATTGGGGGGGAACAAGAAGTCGCCCTGAACTCCATCTGCATTTGACATATTAAAAAAGTTAAAAAATAAAAATGGTCCAGAGTCTTGCTCACCATCAGGGTAAGTGGAAAATAAAGTTAAATCATTCTGAGGGTGAACTATTCCTTTAAAGGGACTTGAGGCAAGATTAAGAAATGAAACTCGCAACTGCCGCAACTGGTGCTTCAGGTAACTGCAGCCACAAGCCAAGCCATAACGGGAGCACAAACTGAAGCTATAATGTTGTTTATACGCTTTTTCTCCGTAGTTCAACTGTTAAGTGTCTTTCAGTTGATCTGGATCGTTTTCTGACGGCAGAAGAATCCAAAACTATCGCATACAGTGTTTAAATTTACTGCGACCGTCTTTTTCTTGCATCAAAACTGCGGATGTAGCGTCATTTGACGTCACGTCCGCAGGGCAGCGCGGGAAATTCAGACACCGAATTGCAGCTTTATGCAGCACACAGCCTGTTCAAGGCAACGGAGAGAAACGTGGTGGAAACGTTGTTTTTGGTATTTAGCGCTTCATCACCCATTAGTATGAAAAAAAATGGACATGCATGTTTGTTTTTTATTAAATTCCTGCCTCTAGTCCCTTTAACAATGGGACCGAGCTGCGGCCTCTAGCGCCACCTAAAGAGCCGTGAAAAAACGTTCCTTTTCCACGTGGGCCGCAAGGACTGTATATTTACACCAGGGGTCGCGTTAACCGAATATTTTCCGTCATTGACCATTTTTTTTAAATGGTCACAGAAAAATCTGAAGGCCGTAAGTCATTTTGACAGATTGCAATTTAAACTCCTGACCGCTAGATGGCGAGTTAGCATATTGTCTCTCTTGATGCATGGCCTGTTGGGTTCACTCGGAAAAATGTCATGGCAGCTGAGTGTCCGAAGCTTCTTCAAAAAGCCCAATAATGAAGATAGTGTTGACAAAAGAGGTGAAAAAAGGAAGACTGATGCAGTGGAAGATGAGGGACAAAAAAGTGATCAGTCTTCGGCACCAACTGACCAACCAAGCATTTAATGGAAAGATGCTACCGATTATGTCATTATTATATGTATATATTTTAATTAAAGTGACGGGTAAGAAATAGATTTTGACTGGATTTTTATGACCCTGCCAGTCAAAATGACAGACAACGAAAAAGTCTAGCGCAACCTCTGATTTACACTGTTATTTATGACTGGATGAGTTGCAATGTAGCCTCCCCCCACCTGGTTTAAAAAATTCTAAGAAAAGTTTAAATAAACAAATTGTTCAATGAAATTTTGTGCTTTAATTTTCTGTCTAAACAAATAAAACAGGTTTTTACAGATTATTTAAATTGAGCCTTTTTATTTTCAATGTGATCTATTACCGCACCATTTTATCTCTTTTTTTAAATCCATTTCCATCAGTTTTTTCTGTTGTTCCTCTTTTTGTAGTAAAATGTTGTAGATTTTGTGTTTATAGTCTAATTCTGATTTGTTCTTGTAGGAGTCTGATTTTATTCCATGAATTATACGTGTGATATAAATGTGTTTGTGACCATCTCAGAATATATTTTTATATGATGTTATTCATGTTTATCAGCCACATTTTACAGGTTCAGTCTGTTAAAGGCAGCTGGATTTGGTTTAGATATTAAACAAATAAACCAAAAATGACATCATTACACTGATACAATGTTAAATATAAATGGACCCTGGACCTGGACTAAAAACTTGACCCCATCATGAAAAAGGTTGAGAACCCCTGCTGTAGATCAAGCTGATCAAACTCACTAAAAACACCAGAACTTTTACTAAACTTCTAAGATCACTATCTACAGTAAAATGGAACATGTTACATTACCAATGGTCCAGGTGAGCCAGGAACTCCAAAGTCCCCTTGGTCTCCCTTCCTTCCTCTGTCTCCAGGAATTCCTCGGTCCCCCTGCATATTTATGAACACTGGTAACTAAATGCAGTATGTCACATGCCGCACAATCATTTCCACATGCAGCATCTGAATCAGTGTACCTTTTCTCCTGGAAGACCATCTCCTGGTTTCCCCCTTGGACCCATTGGCCCCCTAAACCCAGGCTCTCCCTGAGATAAAAGATTGATGAATTGTAAGACCCAGAAACCTTCAAACAGCACAGACTGATCTGATGTAACTGGATCATACAGTTGTGTGAAAAAGTGTTTGCCTCCTTCCTGATTTCTTATATTTTTGCATGTTAGTCACACTTAAATGTTTCAGATTATCAAAAAAAAAGTAAATATTAGACAAAGATAACACAAGTAAACACAAAATGCAGTTTTTAAATTAAGGTTTTTATTAGTAAGGGGGGGGGTCCAAACCTCCATGTCCCTGTGTGAAAAAGTGATTGCCCCCTAAACCTAATAACTGGTTGTTCCACCTTAGCAGCAACAACTGCATCAAGCGTTTGTGATAACTGGCAGTGAGTCTTCTACAGCGCTGTGGAGGAATTTTGTTCCACTCATCTTTGCAGAATTGTTGTAATTCAGCCACATTGGAGGCTTTTCCAGCATGAACCGCCTTTTTAAGGTCATGCCACAGCATCTCAATTGGGTTCAGGTGGGGGCTTTGACTAGGCCACTCCAAAGTCTTCATGTTGTTGTTCTTAAGCCATTCAGAGGTGGACTTGCTGGTGTGTTCTGGATCATTGTTCTGCTGCAGAACCCAAGTGCACTTCAGCTTGAGGTCACCAACAGATGGCCGGACGTTCTCCTTCAGGATTTTTTGGTAGAAGCAGAATTCATGGTTCCATTTACCACAGCAAGTCTTCCAGGTCCTGAAGCAGCAAAACAGCCCCAGACCATCACACTACCACCACCATATTTTACTGTTGCTATGATGTTCCTTTTCTGAAATGCCGTGTTACTTTTACGCCAGATGTAATGGGACCTCCACCTTCCAGAAAGTTCCACTTTTGTCTCGTCAGTCCACAGAGTATTTTCCCAAAAGTCTTGGGGATCATCAAGATGCTTTCTGGCTAAACTGAGACGAGCCTTTATGTTCTTTTTGCTCAGCAGTGGTTTTGGTCTTGGAACTCTGCCATGCAGCCATTTTTGCCCCCCAGTCTCTTTCTGATGGGGGAGTCATGAACACTGACCTTCATTGAGGCAAGTGAGGCCTGCAGTTCTTGGATGTTGTTCTGGGGTCTTTTGTGACCTCTTGGATGAGTCGTCGCTGTGCTCTTGGGGTCATTTTGGTCGGCCGGCCCCTCCTGGGAAGGTTCACCACTGTTCCATGTTTTCACCATTTGTGGATAATGGTTCTCACTGTGGTTCTCTGGAGTCCCAAAGCTTTAGAAATGGCTTTGGAACCTTTTCCAGACTGATAGATCTCAATGACTTTGTTTCTCATTTGTTCCTGAATTTCTTTGGATGGCAGCATGATGTCTAGCTTTTGAGGATCTTTTGGTCTACTTCACTTTGTCAGGCAGGTCCTATTTAAGTGATTTCTTGATGGAGAACAGGTGTGGCAGTAATCAGGCCTGGGTGTGGGTAGAAAAATTGAACTAAGCTTTCCAAAGATGTGATAAACCACAGTTAATTTATGTTTTAAATGAACTTACTAATAAAAATCTTCATTTAAAAACTGCATTTTCTGTTTAATTGTGTTATCTTTGTCTAATATCTTAATTTGTTTGATAATCTGAAACATGTAAGTGTGACAAACATGCAAAAAAATAAGAAATCAGGAAGGAGGCAAACACTTTTTCACACAACTGTGGATGCAGACAAGTTCCATCACAGCCGAGTGCAGTGTTGTCTTGTCTGTAGAGCTTTTTCTGCTTACCTTTGGTCCTGGGATACCATCTCCTGGAAGCCCAGATAAGCCAGGGGGACCAGGCTGCCCTGCTGCCCCCTAGAGTTACAATATGTTAAAGCAACCGACACCATACCAGATAAGGACTTCTGACAACCAAAAACTGTTCATCCTCATTAAGAACACTGACCTTTGGTCCAAAAAGACCGATTCCAGGAGAACCCGGTGGCCCTGGCACACCTGGTAAGCCTCTGTCACCCTGACAAAAAAATTAAAGATAAAAAAATCCAACACAGCCTCACCATACTATCGTTCATTATGTCTCTGCATTCATGCAAAAGACCAGTCAAGAACCAGAGTCGGAGCAACGCATCCTCACCTTCGCTCCAGGTAGTCCTTTCCCCTCTGGTCCCATCTCTCCCTGTACTCCTTGCAAGCCTGGCAGACCCTGGGGATCAAGGACCATCATGGAGAGGAGCTTTATGGAGAGCAACTTTGAACAAATGTTCAATAGAGGTAAACCTGTTTTCTCCTACCTGTGGTCCTGGGAGGCCTTCTCCCTTCAACCCTGGTGGCCCTACAGGTCCAACATTTCCTTTGTTTCCCTGAAGAGCGAAGGAGGGCAGGTTGGATCTTATTTGTATTCGGCTGATTTCACAGTGGACATCTTTAATGTCTAATCTGTGATCACACTACCTTGGGCCCGATGATTCCTATACCAGGCTCTCCAACAGGTCCCGATGGTCCAGCAGGCCCAGGATCTCCCTATCAGTGAGCACACCAGCCATTATTTTTTGTATTGTTTGTACTGGCACAAGCCAGTTTTTTTTTTTTGTCCAATCCCAGATAAGTGCAGCGGTTTGTATCAGGAAGACATCCGACATAAAACCTATGTTGAATCAAATACAGTGTGTGACGCACTTCAATATCTTGCATATCGGATGGGTCGAGGCCTGGGTTAACAAAGAACAACTTGTGCTATCAACCTACAGGGTGGAAATTAGGGATATCGCGGGTCAGAAAAGCGAAGAGGAAGGTATGTCTGTCAGCAGAGAGAGGACAGACAGGGAACACCATGGGCTGGATCTACAAAGGTCCAAATTTTCATGTAGTAATTTGCCGTGCAATCTAGAATTTTGCTCGAGGGGCTGAACCACAGTTTGCTGGTGATTTACAAAGAATGATCGTGCAAATGACAGCAGGTGCAAACGTGTAGGAAACGCCCTAATATAAATGAGGGTTTTTGCATGAGGTGAATTGCAAGACACGACAGCGCAAAAGGAAATAAGACCCAGAGAGAGATATTGGCGGAGGAGGGAGATGAGATGAAAATATAATTCAAAATAAGTATGATAAATATAAAAATGTAAATAATGCAACAGGTATCCGTGCAGAGTCTCAGAAGTGTCCAGTTTATGAGGATGTATTTAGTTCTCACTGCATTCAACAATGAGAACTAAATACGTTGCCCTCACTGCTCATGAAAAAATATTTTTAATCATATTTGCGTGTCCAGGATTGTCCCTCTCAGAAGCTGAAGTCATTGGAGCTGCCGGTTTGCACCTGCTTTTCAGATGTACTAAAATATACGCAAAAAAATCTTCAAGGTAATGCATCTCACGGTTGATAAATTACTTCGCGAGAGCTAAATTAATATATTTACATTTTCTCCTCCCATCACACGCAAAATTGCGTGTAAATGCCCCATATTGCATACTCATTGGAGCAGAAGTACTATTTGAGTATGAGGCGCTATTTTGCACGTTTTAAAGACCGAACCCTTTGATCACACTGTTAGTAGATCTGTTTGTACTTTTTTTTTGGATGTGCAATGAGATTACTCACGTTTTTATACACGCAAACCTTTGATAGATCCGGCCCAAAGAGTCTAGGACTGAGAGTATGGACTATGGCGGGAAAAGCTAGTGTTAAGCCCCATTCATACCATACGGACGCTTTCATCTGTATCCTGAGGTTGTTCCATCAGTAGCCTATGTCCGTTGTGAGAGAGCTTACAAATCCGGTGTGCTCCAGACGAAACGGAGTAATACCACTGGAAATCATGGCGGCAGTATAGAGTCAGAATTTACAATTTACCCATTCATGAAAATTGAAGAAGAAGAGTATGAAGAGGGCATTTAAAAATGTCAAAAGTTTAAATTACTTTGACCACTTTTGAGTGGTCGGACATGCCACCGCTGCATACACTTGTCTGTTTTCCACCTTTTCTGAAGTAGACGCAGCAAAACTACCTCCTCTACCGACGCCATGTTCGCTATTGTCGATGGCGGTAAATTTCAATGCAACACTGCCCCCTAGAGGGTGTGCAGACATAACAACGCTGGAACTGGACGGAGGTAAATAGACCAGTAACGAAGACAACGTTTGGTACGGACGAGGTGATTTTGAATCAGATGTGTGCGTGTCCAGGATCATCCCTCAGAAGTTGCAGCCTTTTGTGCACAAAGCTGCAGTTTGCACCTGCTTTTCAGACGTATTAAAAAAGACACAAAAAACCAGCAAGGCGATGGTCTCATGGTTGATAAATCGCCTTGCGAGTGCTAAATTAATATATTTACATTTTCTCCTCCCATTACGCGCACTTTTGCGTGTAAATGCCCCATATTGCATATTCATTGCAGAAAAAGTACTAAATGGATAAGTGGCACTATTCAGCACGTTTTAAAGACCGAACCCTTTAAACTGTTGATAGATCAGTTTGTACATTTTTTAGCGTGTGCAGTGAGATAGCGCACGTTTTTATACACGCAAACCTTTGATAGATCCGGCCCAAAGACTCAGTGGCAGAACGAGGAGGTGCAGGAGTGTATGGTGCAGTGTAAGGTGAAGGTGGAGGTGATAAAGGAAGTACAGTATAATGACTTGTATACTCAGTAGGAGGGAGAGTCTGACTTATACAGACTGGCTGTAGCCGTAGGAACGTTTGATTCACCTTTGATCCTGGAAAGCCACGTCCAGCAGGTCCCGGGAGGCCGATCATTCCTGGACTGCCAGGCTCCCCCTGAGTCAGCAACATGTTAAAGATGAAGATTGTTGTTCACAACATGAAAACAAGCATTTCTCTTGTTCTGTTTTCACATAAATCCATAAAAACGTAAAACCTCCTTCAGAAAAGATTCCCAATCAAACTGATTTGGTTACAGAGATAAACAGTGAACAAGTGACAATGACTTGAATGATCAACAGGGCCCAGTTGTTCAAAACTGGGTTATCTTTTAACCAGCCGTTAAATACATTTAGCCCACCGTTAACTTTAACAGTCCGGTTATGTTGTTGTTCAAAACTCAGTTAATTTTAACTGTGTGTTATCTTAACGTTAAAGTTAACACACCTAAGGACCGCCGCTAAAGTCTTAACGGTGGGGTTATATCTCATTATGCCGTTTGTTGCTAACGCTGCGTTCATGATGCCGGTTCAGAGAAGGAAGGACGGCGGTTAATGTGGCTTTGATTTTGACATCGGGGATTATTCTAACGAGGAGCTGCGCACCACTTCGGGAAAGAATGCATATATGTAATCCTTTGCGAGTCAATTTGGAGCGTGCAGCGAACTGTGGACACGACGGACTCACTATTTAGAATGAAATTTTCTTCGTCAGCGGAGAAATTTCTGCCTCCTTTTCCTTGAAGTGAAAGGGATCGTTTGCTTATCAATACTTTCTGTGTCCCGTGTGTTCTGTTACTGAGGGTTTGCTGTGCTGTGAGGCCGGATGAGCTGGGGGGGGGGGGGGGGGCGCAGGAGTGTGAAGAGAACGGGGAAGGATGGAGAGACTGGGGGATGAGGAAGAGTGTGTTGTGGCTAAAAGCAGCTCTGTTCACGGTGGGAAAATAAAGTGAGAGTCGGCCCCCCCGTGTCTTCCTCACAGCAATAAGGAGACACAGACGTACAACATTACTTTTTGCAATACCAGAAGTAAACAAAATGGGGAATTGTGGGATACATTGGTGCTAACCAGTGGTGCTAACCCTATGGTTAACTTTGACGGTGCTGTTAGCTGACGGCATGACTAAACATGCTTTGAACAACGCATATTTAAAGGTTGAATATGTAATACGGACAGAACTGCGACATCACGTGTGTCTACGTTGTAGTTGCAACGGCAGAAAAACAACTCCAGCCGCTGGGATGCCAGGCTCGCTGCCGATACGCAAGTGACCAACAGTCTGCAGCATGTCCAACAAGTAATGCAGAGGAGTTTATAACTGACAGCTAACGTTAGCCATGTTAGCAAACAAGCTAGCTTACCGATCCAGGAGAAAAGTCGCCATTTCCGTGTTTTACTCCGTGGAAAACGTTTATGTGGGTCCATTTAGTGAAGTCTTCACCTAAATTTACTCCAGGTTTTGCTCTTCTCAGGTCACTCCTCCTCAGAAACAGATAACAATATCTCCAGGGCTCTGAAGCAGCTGCTTCACTCGTCGTCTCTACGGTTTTCCCCTGTACAAGCCTGACTATGACCGAAATATTGTGTCCGCACAGAGATCGTATTTGGCAACCTGCAATGGCAGCATGTATTGGCTTATAGACGTAAATAAAATGCCATTATCGAACCCGTCAAAATTTATTTTATAATTATTTTTAGCCTAAATATAATTTTTCTGGGAAACGTTGTACTTTCATTCTGTACACCCCCAAACGACCTGTGGAGGGATTATTTTTGAAAAAATATAGCTTTTAATAAAAATGTTCCATATTCAACCTTTAACAGTCGGTTAGCTAACGGCAGGTTAAGGATTTAACGGACCGTTAGGGGTTAACCAGTGGTTAAAATAACCGAGAATTGAACAACCGGGCCCAGATGGTCAGGTGAGCTTGTGACATCATGTGACCTCGACAACTCTGGGACTGTTCCTCTAACACTGATAAGATGAAACCTGCCATCAACCAGTTAGAACTTTATAAGACTTTCAGGTGATGGGGGGTGGAACATCTTAAAGAACACAGAAAAAGAAGTCCAGTTGATTTTAAACAAGCATTTCGAGGACCTGGATGACTGAGGCCTAGTCCTCACGCAGCTGAAGCCGGTTTAGGTGTGAAACAAATAGCAGAAATCCGGGAAAAGGTTCCACCATCCCCATGAAACCGCTGTAGTACATCCTACAAGGCTGTGGGTGGCGCTATGATGATTAAAGTGTGACACTCCAAACCTAGAACAAGACAGCGCATGCGCAAATAAAGACTCACCGTGTGTCGCTGGAAATCAGCAAAGCAAGAGCAGAAAGGTAGAGATGGCCGAGGATTTACGAGGCAAACGCTAAAGTTTTCTACACAGTTGAAAACAGTCGCTCACCGACGCCATTGCTCTTCTGAATTTTTTCTCAACGAACTTTATTGTTTTTGTGAATGAGACCTACGCGTGTTGTCACACTGATGTCATATCAGCCGCCCCCCCCCCTTCCCTGCGCAGTTACGCTGTCCCCATGAAACACAAACCAGTCGAGGTTTCAAACCTTTCCACCTTGGAACCCGGTTTCAGACATGACCGGTTTCAGGAGGCTAATCCCTGCTTTCGTGAGGATGATAGGGCAGATTTCTAACATTTTTGGTGTGGTATGGTATAGGTGTGGTGTAGTACAGCTGTGGTGTAGTATAGGTGTGGTGTAGTATAAGTGTAGTGTAGTACAGGTGTGGTGTACAGGCCAATCTCCAATCTTCCATTTTTAAGTAAGATCGTCAAAAAAACAGCTTTTCTTCAGCTAAATGACTTTTTAAGAGAAAGCAACCGTTATGATGTCTTCCAGTCAGGTTTTAGACAGCACCACAGCACCGAGACTGCTCTGACCAAAGTCATGACATATGTCTGAATACTGACGCTGGTAAAATGTCAGTGTTGGTTTTACTGAATCTCAGTGCTGCATTTGATACAGTTTACCACATTATATTACTCCAATGACTGAAGAAGTGGGTGGGTCTCTCTAGTTCTGTACTAAACTGGTTCAAAACATACTTGGAGAACAGGAAGTACTTTGTGTCAGTAGGTAATTTTACATCTGAATGGACAAAAATGATCTGTGGAGTTCCCCAGGTGTTTATCCTGGGGCCTCTTCGGTTTAACATTTACATGCTACCACTGGCCCGGGTTATAAAAAATCCCCAATATTAGTTACCATAGCTACGCAGATGACACACAGCTATATATTACAGTATCACCAGGAGACCGGGGCCCGTTACAGGCTGTTGGTAAATGTATTGAGGAGATTAATGACTGGATGTGCCTCAACTTTCTTCAGCTGAACAAAAACAAAACTGAGGTGATTGTTTTTGGAGCCAAAGAGAAACGACAGCAGGTTGTCACAGAACTTCAGTCCATACACCTAAAAACCACCAATCAGGCCAGAAATCTGGGTGTAGTGATGGACTCAGACCTAAACTTTGAAAAACACATCAAAGTGATCAATAATTCAGCTGACTATCTGATCAAGCATTTTTCCAGGTGTTTTAATGGAGATGTGACGAAGGTAAATATGTCAGGAAGCCAGAAGTACCAGAAGTACCAGAAATGGGGAAATGATCAGCAGCTCTAAAGTGGACAGTGCTGTCCTCACGATGATGATGATGATGATGATGAAGCTGTCTCATGCTTTAATCACATTCTCACAGAACTGCTGGGGTCTGAACTGTTTGGTTTGGATGTCGATGCACGGACGAGTCGTTTAGCTGAGTTTCTCCGTCATGTTGCTATGCTACATGGGACTAGGATCTAGAAGGACTAGACATACAGTATCATTGATACTTGCTGTAGATACACTGTAGACATTTTCTGGACTGAAGGGTCTCATGTGGATTAAATCCCTTGTCTAAACTAAATGCACAGTTTCTGCCATGTGATTGGCTGGTTAGATATTTGTGTTGAACAGGTGGAGCTGGGGCCTCATGTACAAAGGGTTCGTACGCACAAAAACGTGGCGTACGATCATTTCCACGATAAAGTCGAGATGTATCAAGAATGGAGTGACCGTGGAAATGTGCGGAGCTTCACGTCAACTTCATGGCTGGCGTACGAACGTTTCTACAGTTGTGGGGACTTTGGCGACACTTAGAGGCGACGCTGGAAACTGTTTTAAGAAATAAATGTGAAAACAACCAGTCCTCAGACTGACTGATGTGATCAGAAACATAAACAAACAGCCCTCATAAACAATTAACACCCGCAATTATGTGTGGATATAAAAGCGCAAAGTGGAGCAAAAAAGTATTCTGTCCAGCATGGCTGCTTTAGCTGGAAGAAGACGTTGGACATAGTGCATATGTAGAGAGCGTGTATTCAGAGGCCGAGAAGATTTGTTGATTTCATGATAATTGGCTGTTTCAGCCGCTTTAGGTTTCCAGAGACAGCGCTGTGTACAGAGCTGAAGCCAGGCTGGGGGCGCAATACACCCAGGCCAGCTGCGCCTCCACGCGCTCCGGCGAATAAATTCACTTATATGCTGATTTATTTATTAATGCACTTAATTTGTGAGAACGTCTATATGATGATCTGGGCAATCACTTATGTCAACACAGCAGGGGGGAGGACTCGGCCGGTATGGCAATTTAACAGTAGCAGGTCGGTTACGTCTGAGTCCGGGGGATGAGGAAATCCCCGAGGCTGTGACGCAGGTGATGCGGGAGGAATTCCCTCCTGCACGTCCTCTTATGGTGATAGCCTGTGTCAGCTAATAAATCCAGTATTTACAGTGACATCAGACTGTGAGGTGGAGACTGTATAAACACACGTTTCACAAATATATATTTATTTACCTTGAGACAAACCGGAGTCACCTCCCCCCACTTCTGGAAGAAGAAAAGCCGTCACGAGCAGCCGTCCTCCGATTCACATCCAACTTGAAATCAGACCACTTGCGGACTCTGACCGCATCACACACTCTCCCATTCACTTTTTTGTTGGAGTGTAATGTCGGACAACAGCGCGCTAAAGTGCACATTTTTGCGCGTTTCTACTTAAACAATCTGCCTCAAGTTCGTTCTCCGTGATTTTTTTTTTTATTTTCATTCACTGTCATGCTCATATTTTGTATTTCTGATGGTGCAGAGAGGAGAATCTCCGCTGCAGATCTCATTTAAATGTCATTTGCGTATTTATGTTGGGGGTGTGGACAGGGAGGCGTCAGGTACTCCAACATGTGCACTCAATTCCACGTTGATTGGGATGTACAAAGGAAAAGTACTTGGATCCATGCGTGCGCACAGATTCATACATCTGAAAACTTTTGTTCGTAAGACGTTTTCAGGATTTCATCGTACGCCGAGTTTCAGGAGGAAATCCACGCAACTCTTTGTACATGAGGCCCCTGGTGAGGTGGAAAGTGAGTGTAGTGACAATGCCCCTCAAAATTTGAGATACCCCTACCGGAGGTAGAACAAAACCTATCTATGTTTTTCCTCTTCTCTAAGGTCTCCCATATCTCACAAGGATTCTTAGGTTTGAATATTTTATATTGTAAAATTGATACATATTGTTTGATACCCCAAACCTGGATTCAGCACAACCATGTGTCAATGTTTCTCTTTTTTTCCTTTGGGACACGTCATTCATTTAGTGATGTAACACACTGACCTGCATGCTATACTCACATATTTTGTATCACTGGCTTCAGCACAACCCCATCTTTCCAACAAACTATCACGTAGCTTTGTATGATGATCCCTGGCCAAGCGTCTACAAAGTACATGAGATTTTTTTTGCATAGATATTTATTTTGGCATGTTTACTTCTTTTAGGCATGTGTTCATGGGTCTCTAAATGTTATACACATCAAGATATTCACATCCAGTTTTTTCTCATAGGTGAAGCACCTTCCTGACCACAACAGACCTATGGCTAAACCACTCCCCCAAACGTGATGAGCCAATCACAGTGCGGACGGCTAATCCAATACACTCGGACATTCTCTGCCTGAACGTCCATTGAAGTGCATTGAAGTAAGTCCAGTTTTATGTGTCTTTATGTGGGTTTTTTAAGTTTAAAATGGTCAAACGGTGTGCATGGGGTACACAACTCTGACACCAGGTATCCTGAGAGGCTGGGCGATGGGGTGTATTTTTTGCCCTTTCCCAAGCCACATCTCAAATGACAAAAGTGTCTGCTTTGGATAAAGTTATGCAGCAGACCACAACATCAACTGAACGCGGATAAAATTAACAAGGACGTCTACATCTGTTCTAAAGCAAAGCAACACCGTATTTGAGGCAACATGTTGTCACTTTGCTGGAAAGAAATATGAAGATATCTTTAACATCTCTAACGTTAGCTTAAGTTAGCTAACGCTAGCCAAACATGCTAGTTTTTGTACTTTGGTAATGGTACACAAGAGGTCAGCTATAGATATGGTGTAGTGCAGGTGTGGTGTAGTACAGCTGTGGTGTAGAACATTTGTGGTGTAGTACAGGTGTGGTGTAGTACAGGTATGGTGTAGTACATTTGTGGTGTAGTACAGGTGTGGTGTAGTACAGGTGTGATGTAGTACAGGTATGGTGTAGTACAGGTGTGGTGTAGTACAGGTGTGGTGTAATACCAGACTCTACTCCGCTCCTGTGGCTGTTTAATCACTTTTTGGCACAACACCGGCAGCTGTGCAGGAGTTTGTGAAAGAAACTGGGGGAACTCACTCGTCACATTCCAGACATTCTGATTTCGACTCAGTTTCAGACTCGTGAACAATGTTTTTTTGTTTGTTTGTTTGTTTGTTTTAATGTTTTCTTATCTATCTTCTCATGGTCTTTGTCTGATCCTGCGTCTGCTGTCCATGTTGACAGCTGTCATCTCCCGAGACGTCACATAGCCTGTCACCGAATGTTGTTTGTCCGTGTGAGTGAGGGGGCGTGGCTTAGCCATAGGTCAGTTAAGCAAACTTTCAAAGATGTCAGATCTTGAATTATTGATCTCCATAAGTTCTTCTGTTGTCCATACGTTCAGGCTCTATTTTTGTTCCGTTTTAGGTTTGGGGAATATAAAAATACGTGTCAATTTTACAATGTTTGCTTTAAAAAGAATCCATTTCCTATATGGGAGACCAGAGATGATGAAAAACATTGTTTGGTTTTTTTTACCTCCTGGAGGGGCATCTTGAAAACGAAAGCCCTTTTTGACGGTCCAAGCCTGTTGGTGTGTTTACCGTTTATTCTTACTTTCCTCTGCATCATTTCCAGCAGCAGGAAGAAGCTGGTTCTGTTTCTATTCTTCGTTCCTGCGAGGTTCACAGTCCTGCAGGTTTTCAATGTATCCCTGCTCCAACACACTTAACTCATATTACCGGTAAAGAGTTATTGTGGACCTCCTTGGACTGACCCCCCTAAACTCTGTAACCACAAATCTCTGATAAACAGCAACAACATCGCTCCTGGTAAACCTGACATGCAGCCATTAACCCTTTCATAACTGAAATATTAGCAATAACCCGGTAAACACCAGCAAAAACCTAAATATGCTCATTTTCGGAGTTTTTAAAAACCTGAATATTACCCCTGGGTTACTCTCTTTCTAACTGGAATATTTGGACATGTAAACGCGTATCGAATATCTCCATTGAAAGGATTATTTAATTGTGTTCTCCGCATGTTCTATCTGCAAGGATTCTTGGTCTGTTGAGTAAACTAGAGGGAGTAATTTGTACCAGTGATCAGATAGTGCTCTGCACAGCTTGTTAGTTTATATATCACCATGGCAACATGCACCCAGAGGAGCTGGTGTGCAAACAGTTACTTCGCGGGGCTCCATCACTCATCTGGAAAAGTTTGGTGACTCCAGGAGTCCGTTAACTTCATCATTCCAACCGTTCCCACCAGTCCTGACTGAGACCTCCTAGCCTGGTACACCAGCCTGACTAACGCCATGTATGAGATACATGGCAGGTCAGTCTGGGTTCCCTCCATTGGAGACTGATTCCACTCCGGTAAAAAAATTGACCGGACCAATCACAGCGCAGCAGTAGAATTATTAACAGATGAACGTTAAACTCCTCCGACGTCTCCACCGCTGTTTCTGCTCTGTTTTGGTGCGTAACTAACAGCTTCCGGGTCATAGTCACATGACGTGCGACACAAACGCTTCCTCATATTAGTAGTTCAGCAATAAACAATGCTGACATGTAACAGAGTATTTATAATAATAAAACCAAACATTCTATGTTAATATACACAAGAAAACTACATTAGAGAGAGAAAAACAACGTGTAAACGCTGACTTCCGGCGTCACCATAGCAACGTAGCAACAGAGTGCCGAGCTACGCCAGTTACAGTCACTTCTGATTGGTTCTCTCCGGTTCACTGTCCTCCTGTTAGTCCCGCCTCTCGTCTCGCATTGGAAATCAGTCTCCAATGGAGGAACCAGACTGACTTGCCGGGTATCTCATACACAGTGTTGGGAACATTACTTTAAAAACTAATTAATTATAGTTACCAATTACTTCTCCAAAAAAGTAATGGCGATAGTAACTGAGGTACAGCTTTAGAAAAATAACTAATTTCTTGGAAAAGTAATTTTTCCGTTACTTTTAAATGTTCCTTTAGATGTAATTTTAAATTAATTTCAATTAACCTATTAAATTAATCTTTATGTTGAATTAATATCAAAGTGAATATCAGATCTGACTAATGAATGAAATCAATGGAAACTATACAAAATAAATTACTAACAGGAAAATCATGGACACTCAGACTGATGGATGTTGTGGCTCCGTCTCCTCCTCAGGAGCTTCATGTGGTTATAACGGCCAAACACACGAAGAAACGCCAACTAATCAACGTTTCTCTTTTTTTTTTTTTTAATCTCTGAGGGAAACTGATGTTTGTGATGATTCCAGTTTATAATTCTCCCCGTTGTGCGCACGTGTGTTCGGCTGCACAGATTGACTGGGGTTTTCAATGACAGTCCTTCATCATCATCATCATCATCATCACTGTTTCTGTACCGCTCCGGTCAGATGAAGACCGATCCAATGTGCAGAACTCGTGTATCTTTAGTATAAACTATGAACTGAATCCGGGTCATGGGTGAAAGAAATAATTCAGGGAAACTTGTTACTGGAACTATGATGCTGTTTTCTTCTTAAACTGGACGTAATCGCTGCGTCTGGCAGGTTGGTGACGCCGTACGTCCTGTATAGGTCCGCAGGTCTCACAGCAACCTTTTTACTCAAACATGAGTGTGTGGAGAGGCCCGTGTCTGCAGCCCTGGATACCGCAGGTTACTGCTGAGTAGAGGTGGGCGAGTGTCTCCAGGCATTTGCGTATCACTCCGCCTCCTCTCTGCGAGAGCACCGGCACAATATAGTCCCAACAAATGTGAAACTTCTGTTCACTAGGAACAAAAATGAATCTCACATAACAATAGTAACGCGCTGTCAGTGAAGGCCAGTAACGGTAACGGTGTTGTGATGATAGACTTAGTAATTAGTTAGATTAACCCGTTACTGAAAAAGTAGTGCCGTTAGTAACGCCGTTTATTTCTAACGCCGTTATTCCCATCACTGCTCATACATGGCGTTAGTCAGGCTGGTGTACCAGGTTAGAGACCTTCATCATCATCATTACAACCATTCCCACCAGTCCTGACTGAGACCTTCATCCGAGTGTCCGGGGGCCTCTGGTGTAAAAGGGAAGCTTGGATGTGCACAGCTCCAGCTCCGAGCTCCATCTCCACCCCACGTTCTCTCCTTTTATGAACCGTCCAGTACTGCTGGAGGAGGGGTTGTAGCGAAACAACCCCTCCTGTACTGGTGGTGGGTCAGCACCAGCACAGCAGCACCAGCAAAGGACTGCTGTCGCCTCCGGACTGCAGTCAGGCCAGCCGCCTCTCGCAGATCCGCGGTCAGATCCGGCGTTATTTTGGCTGTAACTCTGGAACTTGGCTGGCTTGACCGCGTGGCTCCGGATGCTTCATTTTTCGCCATCATCATGACATTTTCTGTGCGTCGCGGTTTGGGTCGGGACAGTTATCATGTATACAGGAGTAACCTGTCTGCTCACACATGGAAACAGGTTATTCCGTGTTCATCACATAGGTTCAACGTACCTTAGCTCCAGCTGGTCCAACTGGGCCTGAGGGACCTGGGAATCCCCTGGGGCCTCGGTCCCCTCTATCGCCCTGCAGGAAGCCACATATGACACACGTGTAAAAACCCCTCACACCTTATCAGCCTCTTTCACCCTCCTGCTCTGAAAGTAAATAACGGTGGTGTAAGAGCAGCAGCTGCCTTCGTGCAAACATCTGGATCAGTTACAGCAGCGTCTGCACAGGTGAGTCACCAGACACCTGAACCGCTATAAACTCTGAATGTTTGATCGTATCTGACTTCGTGTTGGAGTAAGGGGTGGAGCAATTCTTACAGCTGAACATAAAACAAGCAGGACATCCTCTAAAACCTGGACAGCAGCTGTTCTACGGGGAAGCAGGTTACCTTTTCTCCAGGTATGCCTCTCCCTGGTGCCCCCTCTGGGCCTCTCAGACCTGGCAGCCCCATCTCCCCCTGGTTGGAACAGACGCAGGTACAACAGCAGCTTTAGTTCATTACAGTCAAATAAAGTGAATGAATGCAATGAAAGATGAAAAAGAAAAAGACTTTATAAATCCCAGAGAGGAAAAGCAATGAGAAAGGTGAGACGTACATTTTCCTTTTATCATTCCAACGAAACTCATCAAGCTTTTGTGTTCTGTTTTCTCTTTGGTTGTTTGTTATAATCTTCCCAATGGGCTCTATGCATAACTCCACTACTTCCTGAACTCAAGGTAGCTCCTTTGTTTCCTGTCTTTTATTACTGGATGAACTGATTTATCCAGGTGTGTCTGGCCAGTTACTGAGATCAGACACACCTGGATTAATCAGTTCATCCAGTAATGAAAGACAGGAAACAAAGAAGCTACCTTAAGTTCAGGAAGTAGTGGAGTCATGCATAGAGCCCATTGTTTTTTTTTTTTTTTTTTTTTTTTTTTTTTTTTTTTTTTTTTTTTTTTTTTTTTTTTTTTTTTTTTTTTTTTTTTTTTTTTTTTTTTTTTTTTTTTTTTTTTTTTTTTTTTTTTTTTTTTTTTTTTTTTTTTTTTTTTTTTTTTTTTTTTTTTTTTTTTTTTTTTTTTTTTTTTTTTTTTTTTTTTTTTTTTTTTTTTTTTTTTTTTTTTTTTTTTTTTTTTTTTTTTTTTTTTTTTTTTTTTTCCTGATGGAGGTTTTCCTTCCTGGTTCTGGTTTTTTTTTTTTTGTTTTCTTCTTTTTTTTTTTTTTTTTTTTTTTTTCTTTTTTTTTCTGATTGAAGTTCTCTATCATGGTCCTGGTTCTGATGGAGGTTTTCCTTCCTGGTTCTGGTTCTGATGGAGGCTTTCCTTCCTGGTTCTGGTCCTTTTGGAAGTTTTCCTTCCTGGTTCTGGTTCTGATTGAAGTTCTCTATCATTATTCTGGTCCTAATGGAGGTTTTCCTTCCTGGTTCTGGTTCTGATTGAAGTTCTCTATCAAGATTCTGGTCTGGCTAATGGAGGTTTTCCTTCCTGGTTCTGGTTCTGATTGAAGTTCTCTATCATGGTTCTGGTTTTAATGGAGGTTTTCCTTCCTGGTTCTGGTTCTAATGGAGGTTCTTCTTTCTGGTTCTGGTTCTGATTGAAGTTCTCTATCATGGTTCTGGTCCTGATGGAGGTTTTCCTTCCTGGTTCTGGTCCTATTGAAGTTTTCCTTCCTGGTTCTGGTTCTGATTGAAGTTCTCTATCATGGTTCTGGTCCTGATGGAGGTTTTCCTTCCTGGTTCTGGTCCTGATTGAAGTTCTCTATCATGATTCTGGTTCTGATGGGGTGTTTCCTTCCTGGTTCTGGTCCTTATGGAAGTTTTCCTTCCTGGTTCTGGTTCTGATTGAAGTTCTCTATCATGGTCCTGGTTCTGATAGAGGTTTTCCTTCCTGGTTCTGGTTCTGATGGAGGCTTTCCTTCCTGGTTCTGGTCCTTTTGGAAGTTTTCCTTCCTGGTTCTGGTTCTGATTGAAGTTCTCTATCATGGTCCTGGTTCTGATGGAGGTCTTCCTTCCTGGTTCTGGTTCTGATGGAGGCTTTCCTTCCTGGTTCTGGTTCCGATTGAAGTTCTCTATCATGGTTCTGGTTCTGATGGAGGCTTTCCTTCCTGGTTCTGGTTCTGATGGAGGTTTTCCTCCCTGGTTCTGGTGATGGAGGTTTTCCTTCCTGGTTCTGGTTCTGATTAAAGTTCTCCATCCTGGTTCTGGTTCTAATGGAGGTTTTCCTTCCTGGTTCTGGTTCTAATGGAGGTTTTCCTCCCTGGTTCTGGTTCTGAGGTTAAGTTCTCTATCATGGTTCTGGTTCTAACGGAGGTTTTCCTCCCGGGTTCTGGTTCTAATGGGGGTTTTCCTTCCTGGTTCTGGTTCTGATGGAGGTTTTCCTGTCATGGTTCTGGTTCTAATGGAGGTCTTCCTCCCTGGTTCTGGTTCTGATGGAGGTTTTCCTTTCCACCGTCTCCTTGTGTAGCGCAGGATGGAGGATGAATCAAAGAGACGTTTTGATCCAATCCAATGGTTTTTCTTCACTGGTCATTGTTTCATAATCCGGTTCATAGGAACATTGTTACTATGAACTGGACTGATGTGGATCACAGTGGATTTGTATGCGTAGAAGTTGTAAACTTCACCTGAGGTGTTTGAATTTGCTATGTTTAAATAAAGTTGAATTGAACTGAACTGGATTAATGGGTGACGTTTGACCACGTTCACGTCCAGCAGTCACCAAACCTGCAGACTCACCTTCGGCCCCACACTTCCATCTTCACCTGGGAGCCCAGGTATCCCAGCTGTCCCCTCAGGTCCTGGCTCACCCTGAAAGAGTCCTTTATATATTACCTCTCATTATGAGCTCCAGCCTTTTCTGTCCTGATGTTCATTCTTCTGAATGTGGCTTTGATCGGACAGCTTTTGGTTCTCTTACCTTCGGTCCTGCTACACCTATGCCCCTCTGTCCCTGAGGTCCAGCCTCTCCAGGGAAACCCTGATCACCCTGGGAAGAAACCCAAATCACAGAATGAAAACGTGCAGTACATGACAAAAAAATTAAAGATAGGAATCACAATCTTTTGGTCAGGAAAAAGGAAAAAGTCCAAAAAGATTGTAAGTGTGACCTACAGCAGTAAGTCATACTTACTGTCAAATTCACTTCATGAAGATCTCAAAAGTTGTAACTATATTTGTAAATTTGATTATGTGTATAAACAAAGTATAATCAGTCAATATTACAGTGTGTTCGGACCAAACACGATTTGGGCGTCAGGTTTACATGCAAAGTCAATGGCCAACGCGCGTCTAGGAGCATCGACCCTTATCACTGTGAGTTATGCGCGTCGGGAGCAGCGCGACTTGAGGCGTTACGTGCGTTGGGTTTTGACATTTTGAGATTTTGAACTCCGACGCGCGAAACACACATCAAGTAGCTGGAATTGGAAAATGTGAACTTGGGTCTTGATGTTGGCCGTCAACCAGTCAGGTGACTCAACATCATGACACAGACACACATTTTCTGACGGGATGGGAAACACCCAGAAGAACCAGGGGAATGTCGTCAGTCTCTGAGGACAGTGACGGATAAACTGTGATCCGTGTCCGGTCCTGGTTTCTGAACGGGGGTTTGATGACCTGCTGTGCCGATGGGATTTCCTGGGCTGATAATGCTGCCCCGATGCGGGACGGCAGGTCGTTAAGCTGGGCTGGATCAAACGAAAGCTGAAAGTCAGCGTGCAGCTGCTGGAGTAAATGGTAAAACTCAAACTCAAACGCCTCTGAATTATCTGGTGAACACAGACATGGCGCAGAAACACCAGACGACGATGTTCTGCAGCTTTTTTTATCAAATAAAGCCAAGCCACTCTCTCTGTTGCATCTAAATTTGTACAAACAGACCAGTGAAAGGAACAAAAAGAAGAAGAAGCTCCTCCTGATGCCCTCGATGCGTGCCGAGGGCGTCTTGATGCTGCAAATCAAGCGTCTGGATTTATAGTGACCCAGCATCCAACTTTGGGCGTCAGATGCATTTTTAATGGCAAAATTGCGTTTGGTCTGTAAATCACATTGTTTTTATCACTTTTAGAACATATTTAGGATGAAAGGTGTCTCAGCAGGAATTCTGCATTTATCTTTAGTAGACTAGAACTGAAATCCTGTCCTTACAATGACGTTGTTTCGAGTAAATTCTGGACTCTACCCACTCAGGACACTTGGATTACATTGGACGAGCAGTATGGAGGAATATTGACAAGTTTTTGTGGACTTTTATGGACCTTTTTGGCTCGGACACCGGTGAACTCCATTATATGAAAGTTGGGGGAAAAAGAGAAGCCTTCCTGATCACCGGCTGCATTTGAGATATTAAAAAAGTGCTCCAGAGTCTTGCTCACCATGAGGGTAAGTGGGAAATAAAGTTACATCATTCTGTGGGTGGAATGTTCCTTTAATGTGTTTTCTGCATATAGCAGTACTTATTAATAAAAAATATCTTGTTTGACAATAGGATTAATCTTTTGCCCCTGCGGCCCCTCTGACCACCACCGGAACATTCACACACATTCATACACCAGTGGTGCCCTCACTGGAGGCAAGGAGGTTTAAGTGTCTTGCCCAAGGACACAACGACTCATGGCTGGGGGATCAGGATTCCAACCGCCGATCCTTCGATCATTGGCCGACCTGCTCTACCACCTGAGCCACAGCTGCCTCAATAACTGTCCATGTAAACGTAGCTAGTGTCAAGTATAGGGGATTATCATGCTTCCGTGTTCCGGTTTTCGGTACTTGAAACACTTAGACGGTCCACTTCCGGGTCAGTTCAATGTGCCTGCTCTGTTCCACTTCGTAAATTGAATAAACGTCAACCCTGCATAAGTTTTCCTGGATTCCAGACTGAAGTGATACAAAGGAAGATGCGGATCAAAGCGATTTGAGAGAGTGAAGGGCCGAACTTTATAATAAAACAACGTAGCACGTTTGTTTGTAGCCGCTGCGGCACAACACCGGCACTTCACAGCTAGCATTCGCATTAGCAGGCTAGCATTAGCTGACGTGCCGAACTTTGTGCGTCTTAAAACACACAAACATCTGAAAATCGGGTCTGTACCCCCCCGTTTCCAACAAACAACTGGGGACTGCCAAGAAAGGAGACATTTTCAGATGCTTGTGTGTTTTCAGCCGCACAAAGTTAGGCACGTCATCAAGCTGGCTAATGCTAGCCTGCTAACATCAGCTGTGTGGTCTGCCGGCTACAAACAATCGTGCTGCGGTGTTTTATTATAAAGTTCGGCCCTTCACTGCGACAAATCGATCGCTTTGATCCACTTCTTCCTCAGCATCACTTCAGTCGGAAATCAATGAAAACTTAAGTATGTTTGGCGTTTATCTGAATTTCAAAGTGGAACAGAGCAGGGACAGCTATTGTTAAAATGGCCCGGAAGAGGAAATGCCTAGATTCCGGAAACTTCCGGAAAGTGTGATAATCCCCTATTCGATCTGTCTGATTTTACTGTTTTTAGTTCTGACTCTTCTGGTTAGTTTGCATTTATCTATTTTATTTATTATTTAACAGCAGTGTCAGTTGACTGAAGTGCTGTACAATCCATCCACAGCGCAATATAATCAAACATTCAGCAACAAATATTGACTAAAATTGAACATGAAACATTATTAAATAAATCAAGACAAAAATAAACTATGCTCATCAAATAAAAATTGTATGTCTACTGCTCTCGCTACAAAAAATGAAAGAACCGGTTTCAGCTTTCTTCCAAAACTCTGTTACTGACCTTTGGTCCAACGACACCCAGTCCTGGTGGTCCTCTGGGACCAGAAGGGCCAGTGGGTCCTTGGTCCCCCTAAAGCCATGAAGGAAATGCTTCATTTGAAATGAAGAAATACAAGCATGAACACAAAAGGTGCAATCTCCATTTCTAACTGCCTTGCCTTTTCTCCTTGGATGCCGTCACCTGGAAATCCCACCAAACCTGGCAACCCAGGGGCACCAACGTCTCCCTTCAAGTCAGATTGGCAAGAGGTGAGGTATATCACCCTTTATGACATCACAGCTCCATGTGTCTGCAGCTCTAGAGCCAGCTAACCATACCTTACTACCTTTCAGCCCATATCCTGGAAGTCCACGACTCCCCTTGGGGCCATCATACCCCCTCTCACCCTGGAAGAGAACACAGGGGGAGGTTGGTGAGATCTCAGGTGAGATTTGACTCAAGTAAAGCTTAGAGTCAAAATATCAGAGCACTGTCTATTAGAAACAAATTAAAGGTAATATATGTCTACTTCAGAAATTAGGAATACTAATAAAGATATCTACGTTGGTCATAGTGAGAAGGTTTCTGAACTTACCTTGGGCCCTGGGAGACCCTCACCTGGAAACCCTGGTGACCCTTGCGTCCCTGAAGGTCCTGGTGGACCCTAAACACACCAGCACAAAAATATTACTGATCTTTACAAAGAAGTAAACTGAAATCAAAAAACCACTCAGCAGTTCCTAAACCTAATGACGTAAACTTACCGGCATCCCTGGCTCACCCAGACCCATCGGCCCAGGCGGGCCTGGTCTTCCCTGGTTCCCCTTGTCACCCTGAGAAGTACATAACACAGTAGAAATTAAACATGTAGTTCATAAGGCAATGATCCTCATTTAATTAAATATGAAGTAAAATATGGATTTACTTTGGGACCAGCAAACCCAACACCATTATCTCCCGGAGGTCCAGTTGCCCCTCTTGGTCCACGCTCGCCCTTTACAAGAAGTGGGAATTTCTCATCACTTAAAGGAATCGTACACCCATTGAATGATGTGCATTCATTTTCTACTCACCCTCATACTGAGCAAGACTCTGGAGAACTTTTTTAATATCTCAAATGCAGCCGGAGATCGGACAGATTTTCCCAGTCCAATGTAATCCAAGTGTCCTGAGTGGGTAGCGTCCAGAATTTACTGGAAACCACATCATTTAATAAATTTTCATACCTTAAAGGTAGAGTTCGAAGTCCCTCCAGCATTTTTGTTTGCAAACAACCGCATTCAAACTTAGCGCTCCTCCCTCTCAGGCTAATGGCCGCCTCGTTCTACGTAGCTAGCCTCAACTTCAAGCTTCTCCTTCAGAGCTCAGAAGCAGATGCAAGCCAAACTATTATTAACCTGGTTTTTCCAAAGTGCATTATCTGAAGCTTTTACCTTTTCTTCGGTGCATATACGGTGTTTTCTTTCTTTTTCCTTCGAGAGTTCGAGTGACTGGCGTCTGCTCCAATCATGAGCTTATTTCCACAAAGCGTCATGCTCTTAGCTCTGTCATTGGCTGCCGATATAAACAGAAATCTCCACCCAGTAACGTCCCGACCAGACCAAAACAATACAAAAGAGCGAATTACAGGCAGGGGGAGAGAGAGGTGCGTTCAAGCGCACCACGGCACCCACGTAGAAGCCCAAAGACAGGGTTTGAAGTGGATTTCACTTGCTCAAGTCTAACGTTTATTTTTTAGGAGGGGAACTTCGGACTATACCTTTAAACAGTACTACATATAGCTGCCGGAAAGCACGTCAATGAGAATTCACGACACTACGGAAGCCACGGTGATCAGTGACGGTTCTGCCGATAATGCAAGCGTTGAAGAAGAAATGCTGTTTACATTGTGCTAAGAGTGAACTAGCTGTAGACAAACACAAGAGGGGTTGGCTGTTGATTTAAAACAAAGAAAGAAAGAAAAATAGAACACACGATCTCGTCTGCCGCGGCTTCTGTAGTGTCGTAAACTCTCACGGACGCGCTTTGAGGCGGCTATAGACTAAGCCGGCCAAACGCCACAACTAGACCGTCCGCCATTGCAGTGGGAGCATTTCTGTTCATGTGTAACTAGAACAGATGAGAATGGGACGTTTTTCTTCCCAACATGGAGGAAATGTGGAAGGACGCCACATTCCTGGTTGCTGGAACATCAGAGGAAAACTTTAATGTGGTAATAAGTGAAGAAGAAGATCACGGACATTTATTTCATGAAGATTTCTGCCGTCTGTGACAAAAGTGGACGGTGCTGCTCAGTCCACTGATGTCAGTGTGTGTATCGGGGAGGAATGTCAGCCAATCAGAGCAGAGGAGGAATAACTTGCTACCACGGTGGAGAAAACACTGGATTTAATCCCCAACAACAAAAACAAATTATGGTGAACACTTATTAATCTGACACTTTATTTCACGCATCTATGCTCCCGAAAATGACGCACCGCATAACGCTATCATGCTAGCTAATGCTAACAGAGACAGCTGTGGTGTTGCTGTGGGTCAATGACGAACAGGGCTGGCCCGTAGCTTAGGCGGTATAGGTAAATGCTAAGGGTGCCTGCGCCAGAAATCGTGGGAGAAAACAATGCACCACTGTTTAGTCACGGGTGTAAGGACCTCTGAAGAAAGGCATTTCCTTTACATAGAGGATGGGTGTTGAGACTTGTGAACAGGGAGAATGTGAAGAGATCACACACACTTGGCTCATGGTGCAGTCAGAACAAAACATGGGGGGCCACAAAGCAGGACGGGAAACATGCAAATACCCTGCCAACAGCAGGCCAATCACAGCAACTGCTATAGTATAAATAATACCAATTAATTTTTAGCGGGCTTATTCTTTTCTTAAGAAACAATAATACCGTATTATTATCCCTTAAGAAAAGAATAAGCCCACATTTAACTTCAAAGCCGACTAAATAGTACTTTCCTAATAAGCCAGAATAAGTCCCCGCCCCACACCTCCACCACCAATCAGACCTCTTTTACCTGCCACTCCATTTTCTTTCTCTCTTTCTTTCTTTTTTTCGTCTAAAAAGTCTAAAGTGTGTTTATCATGTTAAACTCTGCATCAGTGCTAAAGCGCACATCATTAATGTTACAGCATAACTTAGCGTTCCCACATTATATCAAACTTATTTTTATTTATAAAGCGCTTTTCCTGCCAAAGGCAACCCAAAGTGCTTTCAAGAAAATAAGCAAACACATTTTTAAAATAAAACAGCCTTCACACACCCAAGCACAAAACACAGCACACAAAACTATAAACATTTGCACACACACCCCCACACCCACCCACACTAAGCTATAAACCGGCTTGCCCTTGAGGAGCGATCTTGGGATCCGTTCACTCCAGGACCAACACGTCTAACCCTCAGGAGCCAACCAGATCAGGGCAGGCCGGGGTCCACACCACAGATGGGCTGCATGCGGGGCCCCACCACCAGACAAGGGCAGCCCCACCAGACCATGTAGGCAAAGCTCCCAAGTGAAGGATCCCCATGAGGAAACACTGGTGTAAAATGTTAAAACAATAAAACAAGGAACAAAACAACAAGAAAAAAAGTATCATAAAATTATTCAAACAAGCAAAAAATCTAAAAAACTAAAAAACATAAAAAAAAAAAAAAAAGAAAAAAGAAAATGAAAAAAATCAAGCAAGAAAAGGTCTTGAG
This sequence comes from Atherinomorus stipes, assembly GCA_023101725.1. Taxonomy (NCBI): domain Eukaryota; kingdom Metazoa; phylum Chordata; class Actinopteri; order Atheriniformes; family Atherinidae; genus Atherinomorus; species Atherinomorus stipes. The sequence goes on along the minus strand of JALJCO010002101.1, from coordinate 13,229 downwards.
CCTCTTCTTAAAACATCAACAGCTCTGCAGCCCTAGTTCTCTGCAGGCTGTTCCACAGACGAGACCATAGTGGTGGAATGAGGCCTCGCCGTGAGTTTAGTTCTCACCTGGAACAATTAAAGGCCGGTACCAGAGGACCTCAGGGTCCGCAGGGTCATAGTTTAAAAGCAGGTCGGAAAATAAGAGGGCCCAAGACCATTAAGACATTTATAAACCACTAAAGAACCTAAAGCGATCCTGAAACGCACGGGAGCCAATGCAGCGATTTTAAACTGGTGTTATGTGTTCCCGCCCTCTGTCCTTGTAAGAACTCGTGCTGCCGAGTTCTGCAATAACTGTAAGCTGGAAACAGACTTTTTAGGAAGACCAGAGAGCAGGGCATTACAGTAGTCTATTCTACTAAATAAAGCATCAGCACCTCCGTCTGGCAAGAGAGAGAAATGGGCGGACCTGGCGATATTAAGATGATAAAAATATCATCTATAGTATATTATACTGAAGTTTACTGATTCTTTGTATTCTGCTAATTTCGCATTTCACTGTAATGACAATAAAAAACTGAAATTATAACTGATATATGAAATACTGTCATTATTTGGTAATTAGAAAAATTACATTGTATATTATACGCTATAGTCTACATTATGCATGTATTTTTTCATTTGTATTACTTCATTTTATTTTAGTCTTGAAATCATGTTTATTATCAGACTGGTGTCACATATTCCTCTTCTGTCTTCAGATGCACCGCTGAGGTTTCCCAGTCCCACCATTGTGAATCCACCTGTCGCCTCCACCTCAGCACCACAACCAGCAGTGATGCAGCAGCATCAAACTAGTTCATTGCTTGGTTTAATTATTGTTGTTAATCGTTGGTTAATTATTTTTTTATTACTTTGAATGTGCAAATTCTTTTATTTAAATAAAAGAATGTTCAAGACAAAGCTAATAAGTTTCTTGTGAGTATATGTACGCTTGCTGTGCAAGTACTGTGATGCAAGAGGGCGCCACCTAAAATCTTGCCTAGGGCACCAGATTGGTTAAAGCCGGGCCTGATGACGAATCTGGGAGATATTGTGAAATATCAGGTTATTTGCTCTGATCAGGGCAACGTTGGGACCAGAAAATAAAACCAGTTCAGTCAGAAACACAAACGGATCAGGAAGACGGTGTCCTGCAGCCTTTAGTTTCATCTGCAGGACATGTGAAGCTACGTGGTCTGTACAGTCCTGAAACACCAAAAGCCAAATATGTGAGAAAATAGAAAAGGAACCACCTTTGAAAGAGTTTAGTTTTTTAAACTTTGATAAGTTATCATGAGATGTGCGAGTTATTCCAGTGTAGCTTGTCATTAAAGCCAGTTTTCCGAGATGAGTAATAGTTTAGATTAATGTCTGATGTAAAAAAATAAATAAAATGTCAGAAATTTAAAAAATCTCTGGATAACATACCTATAGGTTACCATGACCTTAGACGACTGTCCAACGTCGTAAATCCAGATATTCACGCTGCTTTCCATGTTGGCAGATACGAGGTCATTGGGACTCGTCACTGTTGCAATGGCTGCGCTGCAGGATGGCGCAACACACAAAATGCTTGTCGGATTAGTCTGTATGTAGTTCTGTTTAAGCTTTAAAAATCTACCAAATGATGTGGTTTCCAGTCAATTCTGGATGCTACCCACTCAGGACACTTGCATTACATTAGACGAGCAGTATGGAGGAATATTGACAAGTTTTTGTGGACTTTTATGGACCTTTTTGGTTCAGGCGCTGGTGAACTCCACTATATGAAAGTTGGGGGAAAAAGAAAACCTGTCCGATCTTCGGCTGCATTTGAGATATTAAAAAGTGCTCCAGAGTCTTGCTCAGCATGAGGATGAGGAGAAGATGAAGGCCCATCATTCAATGGGTGTACTATTCCTTTCATTTTTAAGTATAGTAATCTATGTAAAGTATGTAATATTCATTCCCAGAGTCCATACTTTAGGTCCAGATGGCCCCTCAAGTCCCTGTTCTCCAGGTGCCCCTCTGGATCCCTACAAAACAAACAAAACAAGGAAGGGCAGAAGGCCCCTGTGGTTTTACAGAAGCGGTAAAGGGAACTTCAATTTTGATAGTTTTATACACAGAAAACTTTACCCAAGACCAAATACAGGAAGCAGAAAAAGGTGAAGTTGGGGAAGTTTGCTTTCCTGAAAAAGTCCTTTCCCCGCTTTGCGAGCGAAGACTGGGATTATACCATTATGCAAAAGAAGGAAGGGGGTGGACTTTGACAAGACGGGGACTGCAGTGGTACAGGCCAGGTGCACGGAGGCAGGATCGGTACGTACATACGCGTGCATCAGGTAAAAATGAAGAAAATTTGTAATCCAAAGTGTCATAATGCTCAGACTTTGGTATTCCAGTATTTATTTGATTTGTTTGTCGTCTGTGTTCAATGTAATGAGAAGTTTCAAATACTAACTATATTTTCTTAATGAAAAAAAAAAATATATTTTTTTATATATATATATATATATATGTGTGTATATATAGATTAGGGCTGTACCCGTACGTGTATTTGTGTCGAACCGTTCGGTACACTACTTTTGGTTCAGCACAACCTTGTACCGAACTATTGAGCGCAGGATTTGTTCATTTAGCTCTTTATTGTTTCATTAAGTTCTTGCTGCCATAGGACATAACAGACCAGCGCAGCGCCTCACCATCCTGTTTCTAACAACTCGTAACAACATGGATGTGAGATTGTTGAGCTACAGGAAGCTCCACCAACTCTCCAGTCCTCTGTCTGGGAGCACTTCGGTTTAGACGAAGAGGAGCTGAATAAAAGTGGACAAAAAGGAAATCATTGTGCCGACATTGCAGAACTGCGGTCGCAGTGTTTCCCCATCAGTCCAATCTTAAAATTTACAACTGTATGGGGTAGCTAGTGTCTAAAATAAGCATGAAAAGTGGTTTGGAAGCAGCTTGGGGTCTCTGCAGCTGCTGGAATGCTGCCTGGTTAAAGGGTTGGGGTGGCCAGTGATTGGCCAGGGGTGGCTGTGGCCACCCGGGTCTCCCCTGTAGCTCCACCCCTGCCAATAGGTTTTTATTTTGTTTCCAAGACAAAACACAAATAGGATGCATCTAATTTTATTGGTCTGACCCTTTCTATTACAGTTTTTAAACAATCCTACAAATGCAGAAGATCACTGGCTGCTCTCTGCCCAGCTTGGAGGACATCGCCAACTCTCGGTACCACAGCAGAGCTGGCAACATCATCAAGGACCCCTTCCACCCCAGTAACCACCTGTTTGACCTGTTACCATCAGGCCGACGATACAGGTCACACAACACCAGGACAAGTAGAAATAGATTTTCCAAGAGCCATCACCGTAGTCAACAGTCACAAAACCCAGATGAAACCCTGCATCATACACTTCCTGATCATACTGATCATATGTGACCACAGCAATGTCTGTGACATAACAAATTACAACCAAAGCTATTTCATACCCTCTCAGCTTGCATCTGTATATATTTTGTCTATCTTATTTTATGCTAACATTGTTTTTTTGCTTATTTTTTATATTGCACCAAGGAAGTTGCACTCTAATTTCGTTGTACCCTGTACAATAACAATCTATTCTATTCTTTTCTATTCTATTCTATTCTATTCTATTCTATTCTATTCTATTCTATTCTTATTCTATTCCAAAAATGCACATTCCAAGTCATTTCTTTTCTTTAGATTTTTATAGCACTCACCCCGTTAGCAGCTTCACCTATTTAACTTCCTGTTAACTCTAATATCTACCAGCCAATCACATGGCAGCATCTAGTCATGTAGACATGACTAGATGAAGGTGAATATGACTCGCTGAAGGTCAAACTGAGCATCAGAATGAGGAAGAAAGGGGATTTAATGTTGTTGGTCTGACTGGGATTTCCACCACAACCATCTCTACGGTTTCCAGGTCTGAAGAAGAGAAAATCTCCAGTAGACCAGAATGCAGCAGAGACCAGACCGGGTGTCTGGACCAGAATTCAGCAGAAGACCAGACCGGGTGTCTGGACCAGAAAGCAGCAGAGACCAGACCGGGTGCCTGGACCAGGATGCAGCAGAGACCAGACCGGGTGCCTGGACCAGGATGCAGCAGAGACCAGACCGGGAGTCTGGACCAGAATGCAGCAGAGACCAGACCGGGTGACTGGACCAGGAAGCAGCAGAGACCAGACCGGGTGCCTGGACCAGGATGCAGCAGAGACCAGACCGGGAGTCTGGACCAGGATGCAGCAGAGACCAGACCGGGTTCCACTCCTGTCAGCTAAGAACAGGAAACTGAGGCTACGATTCACACAGACTCACCAGAAGATGGAGAAACGTTGCTGGTCTGATGAGTCTCCATTTCAGATCATGAACATGGATCCATCCTGCCTTGGATCACGTCTTCAGGCAGCTGCTGGTGTAACGGTGTGGGGGAGGTTTTCTTGGCCCACTTTGGGCCCCTTAGTACCAACGTGGCATGGTTGGTTTAATGCGGTGGAACGGGAGATTCTCATGAAAACAATTCCATTTAAAGATGCTTCTCCTTCATTCAGTTTTGGTGAGTGTAGCCTTGGCCAGGAAGAGTCAATGTCAGCAGGCGGCATCCAACATCATTGGGTGTTTTGACCCTGAACCGTAAAACCCTCAACGTTGGTGGGTCAGCAGTGGTGGCCGAATTACTACCCATCACCTCCTCCTGCTTCCAGCTCAGCTCCTGTGTCCTCCTCCATAACCAGCAAGAGGCTCTCTCCACTGCCTCCCCCAGCCTCCCCCCATCACCTCTATTGTTGTGAGCATCCTCCACACTGACTGGGCAGGAATCCGCTACAGCCGACCTGGACTGGGAAGAACCATGCCTGCCATCCTTCCCTGCAGTCATGCCAGAGATCCTGGTATTTGGTGTTCTTTCTCTCAAACACCTGCTCACAACTTTCTTCCCATGGGACTGTAAGTTCAATGAGAATTACCTTTGCCTCTTCAGACCACATCGAGCCTCAGGGTTGTCTGGACAACTTGGGGGAATTGCAGTCTTCCTCCAGGTCTACCATCATTTCCCAGGATCGGGCTTTTTGCAGCAGATTGCTTCTTGTTGTTGCTGGTTGGTGGCTTTTGTCTCTCCCTTACAAAGTAGATTGACTGTATTGATCTCCCATGTGTCTCTCCTGCTCCAGAGTATCAGCAAGTGTCATGAGCACCTAATCGTGGCGCCACCTGTACCTACCTTGGGCAAGTACACCCTGACAGGATGAGTGCTGAGGTACCCTCCCTCACAGAGCTTGCACAAAGGGTCCTGTCTCATACCCCACTTGTGCAAGTCTGTCAGGGTTGGTAGTGTGTCACACACTGACCTTAGCAAGAATGAGATGCAGAGAGCCTCCAATCTCCAAAGATCTCCCCATGTGATCTTCCTCTTGGGTAGGTCCCATTTTTTTGATTTTGATGCCTGGGACGCTAGTTCCACTGGCCTTTGTCCTTCCTCCTCCAGGTTCTGTATTTCCTTTTTTTGTTTTTGAACCCAGGTTCTAACCCAGGATCCGTATTTCCTCCTGGATTATGGCTCTTTTGTCATCACAGTGAGGAGGAACAGGAGATTCTCATCGTGATGTGGTGGAACGGCAGATTCTCATCGTGATGTGGTGGAACGGCAGATTCTCATCGTGATGTGGTGGAACGGCAGATTCTCATCGTGATGTGGTGGAACGGCAGATTCTCATCGTGATGTGGTGGAACAGGAGATTCTCATCGTGATGTGGTGGAACGGCAGATTCTCATCGTGATGAGGTGGAACAGGAGATTGTCAGAGTGGATCTTTCGCAGCAGTGTGATTTCATGTAAACATGGAACAAAACCTCTGAGTAATGTTTCCAACACCTTGCCGATTCATTGACACCAAGAATTAAAGCAGTTCTTGGAGGACAAACAGGTCCAACCCGGTACTAATGAGTGCATTTTCCTTCATGCATTTTAGTTGTGGCATTAGTCGGCGTCAGTTAAGCTCTAAGGGGGGGTAGTTATTTATAAATATATTTAAGTAATTTTATTCTTCATTTATATTTCCTTATTTTTTTTTTTTCTTTTTATAATTTCCCCCCCCCCCCCCCCTTCCTCCCTTCCCCCCCCCAATCAACTATCTTTTTTTTTTTTTCCCCTCCCATCCACCCTCCCCCCCCCCCCTTTTTTACCCCCTTTAATATATTTTTTTTTTTTTCCCTTCCTTTTTCCTTTTATTTTTTCAGTTTAAAAAAATAGCAACCTTCAGATCTGGGCATGAAAAAGTTCCCCTTTCAGCCGACTGCCAGCCACTTACCAGCGACTTGTCTGCTAAGTCAATGGCACAGAGAAACACCTGTGTGCCCAGGGGAAACGATCCACACGCCAAGTTTGGACACCGTACGTGATGTCGTATTTGCGGGACAAATCGTTCAGCCAGTAATAGTGTAGTAATGGTGCACTATTACTGCACCACTTCTGGCAGAAAAAGAAGGAACTTTTTCATGCCCGCATCTGTATGAGGACAAAATCTAAGAAAACACCAGTTGGTCTTGAAGAGCCTAAAAATCCTGAATCTGTAGTTTACAGTGCTTAAGGAATGCTGGCTGGAGATACTTGATGGTGAATACGTGCAGCAATAGATACATGGATAAACTTTTGGCGGTACATGCAGGTAGATTTCATGGGAAATGGAGACAGACTAGATTGACATGAAACCTTGTGGCACTCTGATGATGGCTCCTGTTGTTCTGCTGATGCTGAAGGGGGCAACAAGCATTTAAGGAGAGAGGGAATGAATAATATGTGCCCAAATCCTAATCCACTGGGACAACGTCTGCTCAAACACTTCAACCAAACATTGCAAGCTTGGATTCTCTGCTTTAGAAAGGCTATATTAGGAGGGGGTTAAGACCTAATCCACAGCTCACATTCCACAAGTGCAGAGCAGAAGATGGCCCAGGAGTGTGTCGCTTTCACCGCAGTGCTGACTGTTTCCGCACAGAAGCAGAAGGACACGCAAATCTTTCAATCTGACCACACACACAAACGTGTTATAGATTTTTTATCATGTTTAACGCGGCTGTCGGCTGAAAACTGCGCGCATTTCCTGGCAATATCAAAACACCTTCTTTCATTTGTGAAGCTCTGGATGGATTTTACAGCTTTATAAGAACCAGAATTCATTACATCTGAAAACAGGCAGGAATGGGCTGCCTTTAGTAGATAAACTATATCTATAAAGTTATTTTCTGGTCTTGTTCACCACAACAATGAATCATACTGAACTTTTCTTGTATACAGCGAGCATCTGTGGGGGATTATCTTGTCTAAGGAGCCTTTGACTCTTTGACAGCAGCTGATTGTGGCCAGTCTCAGGTTAAGACTGGAACCAGAGCTAACTGCTGCCTGATGCAAGTACTGCATTGCTAATGACTAAGATTAATCAGTTGTTCTCACTACATGTCTAAAAACTTGGTAGCAAACCTAGGAAAATCCCTCTGAAAACAAGAGTTTGGGATCTTTTGGGGTCACCTGTTGCATTGTATTTGGTTTGGTCGCTAAAATGAAAGATCACAAGTTTCACCTGTTCTCCTTTGGTGCCTGTAGGGCCAGGAGGTCCTTCGGCACCCTGTTGATAAATATAGCACACCATCAGGATTTTTATTTCAGGATTGTCATCATGGAAGCTGAGGAAATAGAAAATGTACCACAAAGCTCACCCGTTCTCCTTTTTTACCCTCGGCTCCACATTCTCCGTTTTCCCCCTGGAAGGAAAACAGAGCGTATAGGTGAGCAGAGCTCAGAGCAGACATCCATCTAATGCGGGCACTGAGCCGAGTTAAACTGTCTGACAACGGAGCTCCAATGGCTTTTCTGTAGGAACACTATGGTAACAATCGCTGTCTGTGTGTGCACTGTATGGTTTAATATAACCAAGTAACAAAGACATCTATAAGTTCAGGACAATAGACCGAAAACAAACATTAATGGGTTAAATGATTTGTTTATCTTTACATTAATTCCATTCCAGCATCGAACACAAAAGACTAAAACAATAAAAACTGTAAGTTAGAGAATGAATGACGATACATACCTTTTCTCCTTTGCTGCCAGGTCGTCCCTGCAGAGAGGCACACTTTACATTACCCATAACTATCAAGCAAATGTCGTGTTAATGTAATAGAAGTTATTCAACCAGCTCATATCATATATCATCAATGTTTTCATATGTTGAGCAGAAAAAAAAAGTCCATCTGGAATCTGCATCTAATCTACAAACCCCAATTCCAATGACGTTGTTTAAGATGTAACCAGAATGCAATGATTTACAAATCCTCTTCAACCTATATTCCATTGAATCCGCTGCAAAGATATTTAATGTTCAAACTGTTAAACTATTGTTTTTGAGCAAATACAGATGTGGAAAAAATATTTAACCGATCAGCCCGCTGTTTCTATAGTTTAAAAACAAAAACCTCTTCTCTTTCAAAAACTTAGTTTTTACAGACTTTAAAACTTCTAAAGACTAGGGGTGAGAAAAAACATTGACATGCTGAACTATTTTCATATGCTGATATCATATTGACATTTAAAGACATAGTATCAGGGGGGGCTTGATATTATAATCGCCAATAAAAGGGGGCCCTGCAAAAAAAGTTTTGGAACCACTGCTTCTAGGGTGCATTCACAAACTTTTTTGATTCGAATCAGAGTCCGTTTGCTCGGAAAGTCCGTTTCGTTTGGGGAGGTGTGAACGTGCAAACAGACTCTGATCCGGAACAAACAACCGGACTCGGTCCGCCTGCAAACGCAGGTCTCGGTCGCATTGTGGGTCAAACGTTGGACAACGTGGGTAAACACTACGACAAAAAAACACGTGTGGGACTGCAGTACTTATAAGATGGCTCGTGGTCAGACGTGAAGTTACGAGGAAGTAAAAGCTTTAATCGATATTTAATCTGATGACAGCATTTCCAGCTCCTCGTACAAAAATAATGTTGCTTTGCGGAGAGAACAGAAGTTGTGAGAACCTTCTTGTACGAGCATCTTGTCCTCACCGACAGTGAGGAAAGCAGTGAATCCGAAAGCAGTGCCACCTGAGATTCTCATTCTTGGCCCATTTGGCAATAGTGCAACGTGAACGCGATCTCGGTCCAGAAGACCACCCCCGCCCCCAACCGGACCGAGTCCCCAAACGGACCGAGACTCGCGGACTATGCTTTCTGAATGCACCCTAAAGTACCGAAATATGGTACTGTTTGATTTGACGTGAATTGGTACTCGGTAGTACCGACGGAGTTCGGTAGGTAGCAGTAAAAGTACAGAATTCGGTACCCATCCCTAGTCCTCGTGCTTTGCGTTGGCTGCCACCAATTTCGAAACCGTGGACTATTTACCAGCGTCACATGGATCCTGCTGACAATACCAGAATGTGACAAGGTACGCAACAGGACTTATCAGCCAAAGGATTATCGTTCTAGGAAAGGCATATCCCTTTGGCTGACTCCCCACCGGGGAGTCTGTGGGATCAAATTCCACCTGGGCCCTCCTTGCGTACTTTGCCACAAAAAGTATAAAACAAATAGAATCAATTTAAATGTCCGGACATAAAAAACAAAGTACAAAAGAATGTGGTAAAAGGTTTCTGCTTTGAAACTGATTCAAACATGAGGGAAAGTGAAGACCTCGGCGGCCTTGATTGAGTGCATTCACAGACCTGTAGCATGGTCTCCCTGACTTACACTCAGATTTGGATTTTTAAGGACGGCAGTAGTTCTGCTTCCCCAAACATGACTTCCAAGCACATTGCAAAATACTTTGACGTACTTGTGAACAACATTGCAGTGACCGTGATAGGCAAGAAAACGGTTTGATGATTACCTGAAGGCCCACCACCCCCGGACGTCCATTGATGCCAGGATCTCCCTAAAGACAGAACAGCTCATTAAACGACACCTGCTGGATTCTTACTCTAAATATAAGCATGAAAGCAACAGAGACAAAACGAACGTCACTGATGAACAACAGAAACTTACACGAAATCCTTTTAGACCTGGAGCTCCATCCGAGCCTGGTTCACCTGGTGGCCCCTGCATGAGAGGGGAGGGACAGAACCATTTAGAACCATTGTGACTGAGCATGTGCACCAGCTGAACAACATTAGAGATTTTTCTCTTTAACTGGAGGACGCTATCATCTCAGGTGTTTTTGTCCACGTCGGTGAGGACCAGAAACTAATATGATTAGTGATTATCAGTCAGAACTGAGCTTGCTTGTTAGTTACGTACTTCTGGTACTTCTGGTACTTCTGGTACTTTTGGTACTTCTGGTACTTCTGGTACTTCTGGTACTTCTGTCTTCCTGACATGTTTACCTGCATCACACCCCCATTAAAACACCTGGAAAACTGCTCAGTGTGGCAGTTCTCACTCAGGAGTCTGGAGATCGAATCCCGCCCGTGCCCTCCTTCGTCCTGCCACATCAGCTTCACTTTTTACTTTTACTGTAGTACAGTTCCTCATCACATTACTCATTCCTAGTACTATTTTACTAATTCCTGTGATAATTTTACTCGTTCCTAGGACTACTTTACTCATTCCTAGGATTACTTTATTCATTCCAAGGATCATTCATTCCTAGAATTACTTTATTCATTCCTATGATTACTTTACTCATTCCTAGAATTACTTTACTCATTCCTAGGACTACTTTACTATGTCTTAGAATTATTCTATTCATTCCTAGAATGACTTCTCTCAATGCTAGGTTTACTTTAATCATTCCTAAAATGGCTTAAGTCATTCCTAGGTTTACTTTATTTATTCCTATGATTACTCATTCCTAGGACTACTTGTCTCATTTGTACGATTACTTTATTCATTCCTATAATTACTCATTCCTAGGATTACTCTATTCATTCCTAGGAATACTTTACTGATTCCTAGGATTACGTTACTCATTCCTAGGACTTTTTTACTCATTCCTAGGATTACTTTATTCATTGCTATTACTACTTTAGTCATTCCTAGGACTACTTTACTCATGGATTATTTTACTCATTCCTAGGATTACGTTACTCATTCCTAGGATTACTTTAATCATTCCTAGATCTACTTTACTGTCTTAGAATTACTCTATTCGTTCCTAGAATGACTACTCAATCCTAGGATTACTTTATTCATTCCTAGGAATATTTTACTGATTCCTAGGATTAGGTTACTCATTCCTAGGACTATTTTACTCATTCCTAGGATTACTTTATTCATTGCTATTACTACTTTAGTCATTCCTAGGACTACTTTACTCATGGATTATTTTACTCATTCCTAGGATTACGTTACTCATTCCTAGGATTACTTTAATCATTCCTAGATCTACTTTACTGTCTTAGAATTACTCTATTCGTTCCTAGAATGACTACTCAATCCTAGGATTACTTTATTCATTCCTAGGACTACTTTACTCATTCCTAGGATTACTCTATTCATTCCTAGGACTACTTTACTCATTCCTAGGATTACTCTATTCATTCCTAGGACTATTTTACTCATTCCTAGGATTCTTTATTCATTCCTAGGACTACTTTACTCATTCCTAGGATTACTCTATTCATTCCTAGGACTATTTTACTCATTCCTAGGATTACTTTATTCATTGCTAGTACTACTTAAGTCATTCATAGGACTACTTTACTCATGGATTATTTTACTCATTCCTAGGATTACGATACTTATTCCTAGGATTACTTTAATCATTCCTAGGAGTACTTTACTCTCCTATATAAGCTGGGCTGCCATCTTCTGGTTTCCACTGAAATTAATGCATGTTTGTTTTAGGAGATAATATTTATTTTTTGTTTTGTCTTCTAAGTAAATTTAGTCTGACACTCTGAATAAATGGATGGATGGATGGATGCATGGATGGATGGATGACAGTAACACATATCTTGTTTCTGACACTTCTGAAGTAGAGACCAGGATTGTTTGTTCAAACTCTGCTGAGGAAGACTTCAGAAGTCCTTGTATTTGTGAGGATAATATTAAATCATTCTGGGGTCTTTTCAGACAGGTGGTGCAAAAAAACGTCTCCGTCATGAAGAAACTCTCTGATGAAGCTTGATATTCGTGGAATGTGGAAGGAAACTTGGTATAAAACGTGCAGACTCATTCCAGCTGAGATGTGGATTTCATAACTGTGATAAATGACTTCAAATAGAAAATTAGAAAACAGACTGTTCAAAAACTCGTCCATGACTTGTTGTTTGACTGGATTCCTCTGTAGAGTTGGATATTTGCCAAATCTGTTGGACAAGGCTGCTGAGACACTCTAATCTCTGAAACATTAACTTGAAAGTTTAGGCTAGCACTGGGGAACGTTCCTGGAAGTAAATCAGGAGGATAGATTGTACTTTTACCTCCTCTGGGGAGGATACTTCAACATTAATGTGTTTTAAAAGCTTTTTACTCATTGTAAAACACAAGCATATCTGTGATGGAAGTGCAGGGAGAGAAGAGAGGCTACTCTCAGCTCGACCTGTCTGTGACCTCTGCCCAAGACAAACCTGGACCTCAGCGGATCAGGTTCTCAGATTATCACGGCCCGCGTGTTTGTTCATGTCTAATCCTCCACCATTGACCTTCGCTTCTTTCCAAGGGCCTCTCTTCAGAACCGCCGCCTGTAAAAACAGCCGTCTGACCACCTGCTACACTTGCATTGTGGGAAACATGCCCTGGACATCTTTTCCTCATGGCGCTTTGGAAACAAGCCAGCTGCACCTGCTGGTGGAGGCCACCGGCCCGGAGCTGAGTCTGGGAGAATGCCTGCTATCGAGGGATAACAAAAACACTGTGTGGGGCTCCATGTGGCTGAGGAAGTACATGAAGCCAGCAGATATAACCACAGCCAGGTGGGAAGCTGGGGGACAAGTACAAATACTTTGCTAAATACCAGCTGCACACCCTGACTCATACAACTGCAGAATATAACACCAGTACAGCTTTAAAACACCAGAAGGTTCCACTGGCCTGTCCACCTGTAACAGAGTTATTACAAGAAAGATTGTAAATTAAATTTAATTATCACTGCACTGCAAAGACTCCAAATCTAACCAAGCATATTTTTCTAATTACTAGTATCTCATCACACTTATCATAAGACATAATCACCTAAAGAGAATTGAGAATTGAGATAAAGGAACTTCTTTAAAG